>ML677392.1:11636957-11836134 GCA_007922305.1 Dermatemys mawii | reverse complement strand
TGGGGCGGGGAGGGGCCCGGAGGGGAGGGGGCTGAGGGAAGTGGGGTGGGGCGGGGAGGGGCCCGGAGGGGAGGGGGCTGAGGGAAGTGGGGTCTGGGGTGGGGTAGGGAGGGGCCCGGAGGGGAGGGGGCTGCAGGAAGTGGGGTGGGGCGGGGAGGGGCCCGGAGGGGAGGGGGCTGCAGGTGGTGAGTCCTGGGGCCATTGTGTGAGGAGCCCCCCCAGGGAGGGCTCTGTGGGGGCTGGTGGCAAGCGCTGACGTCTCCCCTTTCCTGACTGCAGGTCGCTGGCCATGGAGGGCGCAGGGCCCCCAGGGGAGACGCCCCCCCTCTCTGCGGCCATGCGGGCAAAGATCGAGCGCAATCGCCAGCGGGCGCTGATGCTGCGACAGGCCCGGCTGGCCACCCGGCCCTACCCTGCCGCCCCCGGCGAAGGTCTGCTCTGACCCCTGACCTCTTACTGGCCTGTTTCCAGGCCGTGCGAAGGGAGGGCCAGACTGTCCTTGTGCCTGTGGTGTTGGCCCACGGTAGAAAGCATCACCTGGAGTGCACCAGTCACCAAGAGCAGCAGCTTGTACTGCCTACAATTAAACTGGTTACTGTAGCCGCTACAAAGGCACCAGCTGGGTCCCAGCATGCCTTGCTCCATCCCAGTAATCTCTTCTCAGATCTAAATGATGCATGGCATGTTGGAAGGTCTCAGGCCTGCCCAGAGTAACAAGATAGTGCATTGAGTAGTGTTTAACTAAACAAAACTTGATGAATCACTTGGTGATTCCCTGTTCTGTTCATTCCCTCTGGAGTACCTGCTGTTGGAAGACAGGATGCTGGGCTAGCTGGAACTTTGGTCTGACCTAGTATTGCCATTCTTACGTTCATATGTTAAAGCAACCTGCAAGTTAAAGCCAACCGATATAGATGTTAGTACTGAGTCATATTGGCTTCTAGTCTAAGAAGCAGTGAATCATGGGATGGGAAATATTCTTGGTTGCCAAATGGAAAAGGCCAAAGTTGACAAGGCAAACAGGCATTTAGGCTTCTAAGAAAGTAATGCTTGCACCTGAGAATGTAAGTGATTAAAACTAGAAAAATTAATATAAACACTTATCTTGTTATGGCCAAGCTGGGATAAAACTGATGATTCATGCTCATTCTATGAGCCTTTCTTAATCTGTTTTTTTCCCCATTTGTGAAAATACTTCAGAACTATGAGTTTACCCTGTCATGTAAAATATTTTAAGATGACTGAGTTAGCTGCAGAAGCCAAGATTTTAAGTTTCACATGATGACCTGGCTGACAGTTGATTTTTTTTAAATATTTCATTTAACTATTTTAGTTAATTTTTACAAAAACAAACCCAGACTTAACTAAATTCAAAAATTCATGCTTGTTTTGTTAAAATATTATGTTTTCTGTTGAAAAAAATCCAGAATATGCAACGTTGTTTTAGTTAAATAAAATTATTTAAATGTCTGTCTGATATGCTCCTAATACAGCATGGCAAGAAAATCCTCCAAATATTAATGATTAATCTGTTGAACTGTAGCTAGTTCACCTCTCAGTGACTTCATAAATATCTGCTTCAATTACCTTTGGTAAATGAAGTAACCAAAAATCATTCATTTTCTGATATAGCTGTAAAACTAATCTGAAAAGTTGTCAGAATAAAGCACTTTAAAAATATATAGTGTGTGCCTTCTAAAATCGAAACCTGCATCTCTCTCTGAATTGTGAAGAATATGTATTAAGGTTATAACACCCAACAAAAGTGAACTTTCATGTAGAAATCCATGATTAAATCGAGTCTTCCTGACTAGTGATTTAAATGAAATCCACCCTGCCAGAAACTGCTATCCATGGTGGCTCAGCTGCAAGGAACCCCAGCCACCTGTGGAGGCTCACAGCTCCAGGTTTGGTGGCTCAGAGTTCCAGGGTGCTGCTGGAGGCTGGGAGCTGCGGGGAAGGGCTGAAGCGGAAAATGTTACAGGTCTCTGGAAGTCATGGAATTGTGACCTCTGTCATAATCTTAGCTTAGGTATAGCTTTCAAGAACAGTCTTTCACCAAGTTTGGTTCTTTTGTTGTTTCCTTGCTCTGCAGTAACAAATATAATGCAACCTATGCATGTATATTTTCCTTTGTACAACAAATGAATTATCTTCAGTTGTTAGAAACCTGCCCTTGGAGTTGAATGTTTCTCCACATACCCTGCATGCCCTGGTCTCCTAGGTCCATGAGGAGTACCGAGGATGTATTTTGAAAGCAGAAAGATCTCCATGCTAGCTCATGAATGTAGGATGTGAAGGTCACATTGTGTAAATTAATTTTGCAAATAATTTTGTATTTACATTGATGCATGCAGTTCTTTTGGCCTCTAAATATACTGACTTATCTTGTTTGTCTTTTCAGGAAGTGCTAAAGTTAAAGCACCTCCAAAGATAATTGACACAGGGGGAGGGTTCTTTCTGGAAGAGGAGGAAGAGAAGGAACACAAAGTTGAGAAAATTGTGCAACAGCCAGGTAAAACATGATTGATTTTGTAGAAAATGGCTATACTAGTCATTTCTAGTTAATAGGAACACACAAATGAATAAGCTGCTCCATTGTGTGGCACACTAGCTGAACAGGAATTATGAAAAGTCAGCCATGGCTTCAGAGAAACCTGAACTACATTTGTGTAAAAAATGTGGCTTATTATATGGCCTTACATATGGAAAGCTATTTGTTGATAGTGAAAATGATCATGAATTTTTCAATAATTAACCAGACAGACTCTTACTTTAAGATAGATACATGTTGAATGGGGGAAGGTGAGGATCCTAAGTAACAGAATAGGCGCAGTCTACACTCTTCTGGGTGCTAACAGTTTGTACCTAGAATCAGAGGGGTAGCTGTGTTAGTCTGGAATTGCAGAAGTGACAAAGAGTCCTGTGGCACCTTAAAGACTAACTGAAATTTTTTCAGAGCATGAGCTTTCGTGGGCTAAAACCCACTTCGTCGGATGCATGCAGTATACTAGTTTGTACCTAGTATATTCTGATTCCTCATTCTCTGGTAACAAATACTGATGCAATAGTCCCCTGCTATATAACAATCTGAACACACCGGACCAGATCCTTACCTGGTGTAAATCAACATCTGCATTAATTTCAGTGGCATTGATAAACTGTACGGTCAATGGCTTGACCACACTTTGGTTTGTCGTTTTGTTAAGAAATATACTTGAGACCAAATAACTGCCAGACAGGCTTAATTAATATGGTACAGGAAAAAGGTTCTATACAATGCCAGTCTCCAGAGAGCAGACTTGTGCAGCAATGTTACATTGTCCTTATCCAGGGTCGTTTCCCAGAGTTACACTTCTAAAGCGATACTTCGTTGATCAGTAGAAGGTGTGATGGGTTGGACCCTTTGGGAAGTCACGGGGTGTGCTGAGTCTACCTGTTCTGCCAGCATAGGCCCTCTTTTACTTGTCTTGCTGAGCCAGGCTCTTACACACACCTACCTATCTACCTACCTCTCCGCAGCTCAACTCTGGGAAGACTGTTTTAGGGATTTGCACCAGCACTCAGATGTCCACCTCCCTTGGAGTACAGACCCAAAAATTTATTTTATTCACCTTGTCCCTCAGTGTGGAAGAGGGTATGCACAATTTATCCCCTCTCGCCCTAGTTAGAAATCTCAAACTGTGTTATATTATAAACCAGAAATTAATTAACTAACAGGTATTTTAGGTAGCTAACATGTAGCAGACAGAAGGCAGATTACTAAGAAAATAAATCAGAGCATGCAAACTAAGCTTAATACACTAACGAAATTGATTACATGTAAGATTTCACCCTAAATGTGGTGAAAATATTCTTCACAGGCCAGATGCCATTCCAGCCTGGCCCCAGTTCTTTTCCCCCAGTCCAGTTGTAGTTGTTTCCAACAGTCATTTTGAGTGGGATCGCAGGGGAGAACTGACTACCTGGATTACCTCACTCCCCACCCTTAAATAGGATTTGCACTAGGCAGGAGTCCTTTGTTTCCTAATTTTGCCCTCCCCCACATTTTACAGTGGAAAGTTACAAGTAGTCCCAGGTAATATTTTAGTGTCACATGACAAGACCTCTTGCCTCTGTAGCCATTCTTCACAGGCTGACCCACATGTTCACAAGAAGACTAAGCTCTTTTACAGTCCTGTTGTCCTTGCCGATGGGCCATCCGCCCTGTCTGGCTTTTCCACTGTTGTTCCTGAAATGTTAGCAATGGGCATCATCCAAATTAGCGTAGTCGAAATACAGATATATAGCTGATATTTCTGTTTTCAGATACAGAATGATACATGTATACAAATACAGGATAATCACATTCAGTAAATCATAACCTTTCCAGTGATCTCTTGCATGAGCCATCTTGCATAAAGTATCTCTGTTGTCATAGTCACATCATAAGCATATTTTTTTAAAGAATATGGAATGACACGTCACAAAGGGTACCATATGCATTATCTGAAACGGTATTTAATGAATTAACTTTCTACCTTGTTTGTTTGTGGTACCATGGTGTAGCCTTTTATCTCTTGTTCTGAGCGTATGCATTCCAGGTGCTAAGGGGCATAAAGACACCTGTTAGGTTTGTGTGGGTAACTGCTTTCCTGGTGCTATGGGGAAATAATTGCATGTCCAGATACTGACAATTTTCCTGTCTTTTCAAACCAAGGCTTACTTCAGCTAATGCAAGGCGTTATGGAATACTGAAATAAGTGAACTGGATTATGGTATAGGCCACTATTTGTGCTTAATGTTGTTGGTGCTTCTTGCATACTAATATGTATGGTGCAGGTTATACCAACCAGCATATATTAAACAATGGGGCTGTACCCATTTGTAACAGCTGAGGATCTGATCCATGCCGCCCTGTAGTACCATTCTAGCAGTTGATACTGGTGGGGGTGCTTGCTTAGGAGTGAAGTCAGCATTGCGTACCATTTCACATTAACAGCGCTTCTTGTCAGTCACAGAGAGGGTGCTGTCTCGAGAATGATGGATTGAGGCATCAGGAAGTGGCAGGAGCAATAGGGAAGGGCCAAGTCACCTGATAGAAGGTAGGCTAACTGGGGCAGGGAATGACATTAAATGACAAAAGTGAAGGGTGGAACGGATGCTATTTTCTTGGCTGTTAAATTTCCCCACACTTTGCTGGGGAGGATCCCATGCACGTCTTTCAGCCCTGCCTGCGTCATTTCCCCACACTTTGCTGGGGAGGATCCTATGCATGTCCTTCAGCCCTGCCTGCATTTTCTCCCTCCCCACATCTAAATTAATGAATAAAAACCTCCAGTAACGCCAGCTTCTTTTGTTATCTCTTCTTGCTTCATTCCATTCTGATTCAGCAGCAGGCAAGGCTGTCCCTAGCCATTTGGGTACCCTAAGCAGTGCCCCCACTCCCCTCTCCCGGGCCAAAGGGAGGCTGTGTGGGACCCTAGGCCTCCTCCCCTCAAGGGTCTGGGAGGCAGGAGCTGTGAGGAGCCACTTTTGGAGGCCCCATAGGCCCAGAGCGGCCCAGTGGATTAGTGGGGGGCTGGTAGGAGCCCTGTCCGCTTCCCTTGCCCCAACCCCAGCCATGTCACTCAGGGAAGAGGGCTTGAGGGAAGGGAAGGTATCCCTCCCATCACTCCCTGGTGGTGAGAAGTGGAGCAATGTGGCTGGAAGCTGGCAGAGTAGAGTGGGTTGGGGCAGGGTTGCTCCACTTCCCTCCATTGCTGGTGAGTGTGGGGTCACTGGGGGAAGAAGTGGAATGGGGGTGGGGCAGAGCGGGGGGGGAAGGTGTAAGAGGCAGGGCAAAGGGAGTTGTCCGGGGCCCCACCCCCTCCTAGGGACGGCCCTGCTGTGACCATGCTGCCCATGGGAGCCAGCTGAGGGAACTCAGTTAGGGTGAACTGCAAAACTGAACTGGGCAGACAGACCCGAAAGCTGGTGGTTCTTCCAATACTTAGATTTACCAGCCAGCACAAAACAGCTTCTGTAGTACCTCCTTGGTTACTAAGAAGTCCAAAACCATGCAGTTCCCCTTAAAGTGCCCAGCCTCCGGCCTCCATTCAGACACACCTGTCAGATATGATAATGATTACTGAAAATCTTATCATAGAAAAGAAAAGGTTCTCCTGATCTCAAAGGACCAAGCCCCAGACCCAGGTCAAACAACAACTTTGATCTTACCCAAAATACATGCTATAGTCAATTCTTGTAACTAAGCTAAAAATTATTAAAAAAAAAAAGTGTTGGTTAAAAGATCAATATACACACAGCCTGGATTCAGTTCTTGAGGTTTAGATGCATAGTAGAGATGAGCTGGTAGTTGCCAAGAGTCCTTTTAGAGATAGTCCAGAGATTATAGTCCAATGTTCATATTCAGGGTGAATCCAGACAGTGACTGGGGATCTCAATCCTTATGGCTCAGGGTTTTCCCCTTCTTGAAACCCAAAGCAGAGCTGAGACGAAGGATCGTGTCCCGGGTTTTTATACATTTCCAGCAGCCTTTTGGCCTGAGAAAAGCATAGGCTTAACTTTCCTTCTCCCCAACATCCTGGCAATTAGCACAGGATAATTTATCCATTAAACAGTTCAGATACAGGTTATCACAACCTTCCAAGAGACAGAGAGAACAGTACTATTTCACTTCAAGTTTCTTCCTAAATACTAATATTCCCTTTTTGATTTTTGAATCAAAGCCATAGTAATAGACAAGATTTGTTTGCTCACATCTACAGACCTGAACAAACATCTCCCCTTCTATCTCTAACAATGCCGGCTGCATTTCAAAGCTCTAGTCATTTACAGATCTTCCTAATCAATCTTTAAAGTTCGGCCCTTGGTCAGTTCAGTCTATGGGTTAATTTAACTCTTTCTGGCCCTGTCACTTTTCAGAGAGATACTATATTATACTCATAACATCTCATGCTCCTTGCAGTGGGCGCAGCCTGTGGGGGAGGGGAGGGGTGGCCAAGGGATAGGGCTGGCCACTGGGGCTGGTGATGCCATGTATGCAATGTGCAGTTGCCTAGGGCACCATGAAATTTGGGGCAAATTGGTGCACCAAATTTCATGGTGCCGTACGCCGCTGCTTGTGTCTAAGGATGGCCCTGGCTGCAGGGCAAGTAATCACCTCCACGGCTTTGCCACTGAATCTCAGCCGTCAGTTGTGCTGCCCCAGATGCTCCAATATCTGAAGTTTCAATAAGTGGTTGTGGTGGAGATGGTACCTCATCAGCCTCCTTTGGGTCCTGGGGGGCGAGAGATAACCCTGCCTCTTCTACATCTCCCTCAATCCTACTACCCTTTCTGTAGTCAGTTCTGTGGGGCCTGATGGCCAGCGTCCTTATAAACCTCCTCCCCTTTGCAGGGGAGCACAGCCTAGTGGCTGAAGTCCCTCTTCCAGGCTCCTATAACAATGTGGCCCACTGGCCAGAGTCACTCCTAAATCCCCCTCCCCTGGTGGGTGAGTATGGCTTAGCAGCTGGAGTCCATATGCTAGGCTCCTATAACAGCATGGCTCAATGGCTAGAGTTGCTCTCACTCTCCTCCCCTAATGGGAGAGCGCAGCCTACCAGCCAGAGTCTCTATATACTATGCCTCTATGGCAGCGTGGCCCAATGGCCAGAGTCCCTTTAAAGCCTGGGCTATGAGTTGAGTCACAGGACCATGTTGCTGGAAGTGGGGGAATGGGGGTAGTGATCCCCAATGTGGGAGTCTGGTCCCTTCCAGCTTCACCAGGCTCCAACCCAGGGCTCTGTGTAGGGCAGGATGGTCCACCCCAGGGAATCCTGACCACAATACACTGACCTCACAGTGGTGGGAGGTACCACTCCCTTACCTTCTCAGGGTCACTTTCCATCAGTTCCCCACCTGCAGTAGCCCTGGTAGCTGCAGGGTCTCTGGGATCCTCCGCAGCCACTGCTTGCTGGGGTCCCAATAGCCATGGGCCACTGATCCTGGCTCCTTAGCCCTCCCTGGTAAGGGCTGTAACTGCTCCTGAGCTGGAGTCTCTGCAGAGTATCCTTCCCCCTCAGCAGCCAGCCCTGACTGAGCAGTCTTGCAGGCTTTTATACTGGTCTGCCAGCTGGAGCATGCCCAGCAGAGCTGCTGGGGCGTGGCTTCCTCTGTTAGGAGGGAATGGTTAACCCTATCTGTCCCAGTGCGGGGCCGGTCCACCCATCACACTGTGATAAAGGCATCTATACTTCCACCATTGCTGTTCAACCACTGATAACTTCATTATATTATTGTCCTAATAAAAATAGCTTTATACTGTTACTAATTAGTGGGAGTATGGTCTAATAATTACAAAGCCTAATTCTAAAACTTGATTTTGAGACACGCTGAACACCTACACTTTCTAGTATAAAATGCAAATTGGGATAACATTTAATTTTTGCAATAGATCTGAGTCTATAATTAGAAATATCTGGTGCTTGAATGTCAACAGTTCTAGAGTTTAAAAAGAAAATCGAAAATGTAAAGCTCCTCATTTGGTGTGAAGCGCATAGAAATGTATTGAAAGTATGGTTAACTTTATGTTCTTCCACTCTAATTTGGTGCCGTATTAAGGGAATACTTCCCATATCTGCCCTATCTGTAACAATCGAACCCAGAACCCTTTCTTGCTAGTGGAGTGTGCACGGGTACACGTGAATGTACACTTGGAATGGTGAAATCGGAGAATTCCTTTTTAGAACTTTTATTCTTGGGTTCTGTTACTTGTGATTTTGAAAGATAAAATGGCTTCACTGGGACTCCAGACAGACAGAGGTCCATCTGCAAGGATCCAGTTGCAATATCATAGCCTTAGTTTGTACTGTTGAATTTTAGAAAACTCTTCATAAGGGAAAACATGAATAGTGCATATTAAATATACAGTATAAAAGCCACATTGAAAATAAATGTTAAGCTCTAGTAAGATGAACCCTAAATATATACCCTAAGTAATATAACCTAAATATAACCCTAAGTAATATAACCTAATATAACCCTAAATAAATGTTAAGCTGTAGTAAGATGAACCCTAAATATATACCCTAAGTAATATAACCTAAATATAACTCTAAATAATATAACCTAAATATAACCCTAAATAAATGTTAAGCTCTAGCAAGATCAACCCTAAATACTTTACCTAACTAAAATAATTTGTTCCCTTCCATTAGGACCTGTATTAGAATTTGATTATCTTATTTGTGAAGAATGTGGCAAACAATTCATGGACTCGTATCTCATGCAGAACTTTGATTGGGCAACATGCGATAATTGCAGGTATTGTAAATAATGGACAAAAACTGTTCGGTAAATAAATTAACTATTATTTTACTAGAATCAGAATTTGACTTTAATGATTTATACAGTTCTGTTGTAAAAATACATTTTTATGTTAAAGAGCTATCAGAGGAATGTTATTGTCAGTTGGGAAATTCTATGAATAGAATGGAATGTTTGTGTTTTACACAGTGGAAGTGCAAAAGAACCACATCTCTCTCATGTGCAAGATGTGAAAAAAATGCATCGTATGTTAGAAATGTATAGTCTATTTACAGCATTCATATTGCATTGTTTAAATATGGTAATGGAGATTATTTTCTCATCAAGATTATTACACATGTTCAAAGAAGTGAAATTAGTAAATAATAGATCAGCCATGTAAGGATCTATTTTTTAAAAAAACACTGTGGTAGAAAAAGTGTTCAGCTATTTAAATAGTCAAATTAAACAAGACTTTTTATAGCTTCTGTAAGTTGGAGTAGATCTGTGATGGGGATGGTCAACTGAATTAGCCCTAAGAATCTCTTTTAAATGTTGAAAATTAAATATTGAATAACTACTTTTTGATGTTTGTTTATTGGATCTTGTAAAATTTGACTGAATCCACTGTTTTTTTCCACTGACATATGGCAATTTTTTTTATTTCAATATATCTATAGATTTGTAGCAAATTGGGGAATATATTAAAAATATCTCTCTTATAAGGATTTAATTATGTAATCATTTGGGCATATGCTAAAAAGATTCAGGTGATACTTTGGATCAAGACAGGTGAAATAAATTTGTTTCAGATGCTCACTAGGACCTTATGTGACCAGTATGTTCAAATTGTCCCATTATTTATCCAGTAAAAAATGAACACTTTTTTTATTAAGCCTTTTGCTTTATTTTGTTATGCCTTGTGCATGCCAAATGTCTTGCATTTGGAAACTGCTTTGGCTGTATAATTTGTATCTGAAACAGCGAAGATTTGAAAATATAGTATTCAGTTATCCTCTCTTGTAGGAAAAACCAGTGGTAGAACTCAGGTAGAAACACAGAGGTGATCCTGATAGGAGCCCTTCCCCCCCAAAAAAACAAAAACAAACAAACCACAAAACAAAAACCCAGAGGGGTTTCTAAACTAGTGTGTTGATATTGGAGTTCAAGAGGACAACTCACATGCCTAAGTTTGCAAGATCAAGGCCCACATTACAGTAGGGATATAAGGTGCATTGTACAGTACATAAGTGTACTTTAATATTAGCCTGTTACATAATGCTTTTCACGTGTCTCTTTAAAAAAAATATGTTTCAGAGATGTTGAAGATAAGCATAAGCTTATAACAAGGACTGAGGCAAAGGAAGAGTACCTTCTTAAAGACTGTGACTTAGATAAGAGAGAACCGGTGCTCAAATTTATTTTGAAGAAAAACCCTCATAATTCACAGTGGGGTGACATGAAGCTTTACTTAAAATTACAGGTATGAAAATGTTTGTAAATTTTTCAAAATATGTGGTCCTTTTTTGCATGTTCATGACATTACCACTACCATCCATAATTTAAGCATTGTGGTACTGAACCCAGAATCTTTACCATTTAACAAAACTAAATATGTTGTAAGTACATGCGATAGAATTTCCGTTGTCCCTGAAATAAATGGGAAAGGTTTCTCTTGTACAGTAAGGAAGTTGTTTAGTGATAACAAAACTGACAGAACTAGTACGTTGCAGAGGGAAAAAATAACCTTTCTTTACTGACACAGAATCATAGAGTATCAGGGTTGGCAGGGACCTCAGAAGGTATCTAGTCCAACCCCCCGCACAAAGCAGGACCAACCCCAACTAAATCATCCCAACCAGGAAACCTCTAAGGAAGGAGATTCCACCGCCTCCCTAGGGAACCCATTCCAGTGCTTTACCACTCTCCTAGTGAAAAAGTTTTTCCTAAGATCCAACCTAAACCACTGCAACTTGAGACCATTACTCCCTGTTCTGTCATCTGGTACCACTAAGAACAGTCTAGATCCATCCTCTTTGGAACCCCCTTTCAGGTAGTTAAAAGTAGGTAACAAATCCCCTCTCAGTCTTCTCTTCTGCAGACTAAATAATCCCAGTTGTCTCAGCCTCTCCTCATAAGTCACGTGCTCCAGTCCTCTAATCATTTTTGTTGCCCTCCGCTGGACTCTTTCTAATTTTTCCACATCCTTCTTGTAGTGTGGCGCCCAAAACTGGACACAGTACTGCAGATGAAAGCAAGCAGTTAAGGTCTGGGTCATCACCAACCCTACTGCTCTCTTCCCTAAATTACTTCCCACCATGTTTCTTTAAACTCTTTTTCCCCCACAGCCTTCCTAGTCAGGCCCATCTCTCTCAGGCCTACTCGATAAAGCCTTCCTCACAGATTCCTGTTCCCCCTTCCTTCTCCCTTTCTACAGGGAGAGCGACTGCAGGGTTCCTTCCTGTTGCCATCTCTTGGCTTTATTAGCACCCTCTACCTCAGGGTAGACTTTTTGGCCCAAGGGCCACATTTGAGAATAGAAGTTGTATGGCAGGCCATGAATGCTCACAAAATAGGGGTTGGGGTGTTGGAGCGAATGAGGGCTCTGGTTGGAGGGTGTGGACTCAAGGTGGGACCAGATATGAGGAGTTCAAGGTGTGGGATGGGGATCCAGGTTGGGGCGGGTAAGGGCTCTGGGGTGGGACTGGGAATGAGGAGTTTGGGGTGTAGGAGGGTGCTCTGGGCTGAGACCGAGGGGTTCAGAGGGCAGGAGGGGGATCAGGGCAGGGGTAGGGGGTTGGAGCATGGGAAGAGGCTTGGGGGTGCAGGCTCGGGGTGGTGGTTACCTCAAGCGGTTCCTGGAAGGAGCAGCACATCCCTTCTCTGGCTCCTATGCTGAGACACAGCCAGGTGGCTCTGCACGCTGCCTGTCCGCAGGCACTGCCCTGCAGTTCCCTTTGGAGCCCTGGAGGGGGCCATTGGAGCACGTAGGAGCTGGAGGGGGACCATGCAGCAGCTTCCAGGAGTCACCTGGAGGAGCCCGCAACCCTGCTCCCCGGCTGGAATGCACCCCATCACAAGGGTCACAGGCAAAGAGGGAGCTAGCCAGGTGGTGGAGGAGGGATTGTTGGTGGGATATGGCAACACAATACAATTCTGTAAAAGACAGTTCTATTCTAAACTAGAGCAGCTTATCTTTATCATTTCGGGGTGAAAAGGAATACGCTTGTGATCTATCTCACAGGTAATAAAACGTTCACTTGAAGTTTGGGGTAGTGAAGAGGCGTTGCAAGAAGCAAGAGAAACCCGCCAAGATAACAGAGAGAAGATGAAACAGAAAAAGTTTGATAAAAAAGTTAAAGGTAAATGGTTAGAATTGATTATTTTTTTTAAGGTTTATCTTTAATAGGACATCAAATAAAACCAGGTAGTAAATAGTTGCTTCTGGACATGGAGAGTCAGTATAAATTATTTTTTACTCCAACTGCAGCTAGAGTAGTGTGTCTGTATTCATGTGTATTTCCATATCTAGTGATGTAGTGGGAAACTGCACTTTAATAATATGACCAGATGAAAATTTTCATAACCATTAGAAAGATTGACACAGCTTTGATAGTTCAGGATCACGGTTGTCTCGTTTATGTTCCTGATGTACCTCCACAATATATCGTAAAGCTGCCTATCCAAATAACTATTTCCTCACTTTGTTTGAATGAGAACATGTATTTTGTCTCCAGGAGCCTAATTGTGCCATTACTTATACGCATGCAGCAATATCAATTGGAAATGACTATATATAAAAGCTGAATGTAATCTGTAAGGAACAACATGCCTTTCCTTCCCTCTATGTACAACATTCAGCTCTGCAGTTTTCACTCAGCTGCATTGTCTGTCTAGATAAATAAATTGAATACCTTGCAGTTTAATATCGAGGGGAAATATGTTAATAACAGAGATCCAGTTTGAAAATATATTTTAATGAGGCCATAGTAATGTAGGCATCTTAACAGCAGTATTATATTGATAGTAAGAAAAAGGCTATACTGCCATGTTTGGGTTTCCTTTACAGTATCTCTAATTTTGAGGCTTTATGCAGAGGTCCTGAGGTGGATAAGAGGTATTATAGGTCAAGACTGAGGAGTGATGAGGAGTTTAACAAAATTACTCCTTTTAACTCCAATTTACCAAATTAAGTAATTTCAGTAACAAACTTTAGAGGCAGGCAGTAGGGCCTCAAATACTCAAGACAAAGTTTGGCATCTGAGATCACATCTTGGTTTTTGTAAACCAAAAAAGTACAAATTAAAACCTGGGACTCAAACCTGACACTTTGAGGACTTGTATGTTTAGTCTCACATATCCTCACCTCTTTTATTACAAAAAAAACCCCATCCATAGTCTCAATAATAAACTCGGAAGAATAACTAACCCGAATACTTTTTCAGAGCTATTGCAGTCTCTCTTCATACTAGTAGTTCATGTGGCTTCAGTGGCAATACTTGCATGAATAAGGCAATCAGAATGTGGCTGTAGATATGTTTCAGAAATAAGACATTCTCTCAGAGTATATAAGTAATGTGAGTCTGCCTAAACACTTAGTGTCTTGTCCCTTAATCCGTTCTCCTCACAAAGACGTTTGTCCTTCGTGCTGACTCTTTTTTAAAATAACTACCATTTATTTACCATAGACTTTGTAAGGGAACTTTGTTTACATTTTTCATTAGAGCTTCGTCGAGCTATTAGGAGCAGTGTATGGAAAAGAGGAACAAGTTCCCACCAGCATGAGTATGGACCGGAAGAAAACATTGAAGAAGATATGTACAAAAAGACATGCACTATATGTGGCCATGAATTAACATATGAGAAAATGTAATAGCCCTTGATTGATTTTACATAAAATGCACCTTTTGTAATGTTAATATTTTGTATCGAGTAAAATAAAAGTGAGAGTAAATCTTTGTGGGATTGCACAGAGAAAATCGTACTCTTTAGTCACAGAGGGATCTTTTAGAAAAAATGGGTGATTTGTGACAAAACTCAGGTCTTAGATCAAGGGGTTTTGATGAGTGGTCAGCTGGCTGTAATTTAAGGGTAACCTGTGGCTGGCCCATGCCAGCTGACTCGGGCTTGCAGGGCTCCTGCTAAGGGGCTGTTTACTTATGGTGTAGATGTTTAGGTTCAGGCTGTAGCCCAAGCCTGCATGTTTACACTGCAACAGTCCCTTAGCCCAAGCCCTGCAAGCTCAAGTCAGCTGCCGGGCAAGCTGTGGATTTTGAATTGCAATGTCGATGTACAGTACGTTCCCTTCCTTGGAGTGTAGCAAGGAGTTGGGATTGGAAGAAATGAGTCCCAGCGCACTGTCTTCTCTAGCGAAGATCTTGGCAGGTGTGTTACAATAAAGGTGTCAAGGCTGAATCCCCGCTCTATCACTTTGAGTACAGAAGGTGGATGCCCACAAGGATTTTAACAATTAATACTGGCCACTCCAGGCTTGTATTAAACTTCCAAGGTTACAGCTTTTCACTGACCTTGGCTTGGTAAACACTGCCACCACCAAAGGCAAAAAACCCCTCCCTTCAACCCAGGAAGGAGCACTTGGGAATTCCTCCCTGTGGGGTACCCTGAAGCCCTTTCACACATGCACACCCCACCTGCCTCCCACCTGCAGCCGGGGCCCTCGAAGGGCAAGCAGGCGGGGAAGAAGCGCCTTTGACGGGATGCTCGAGGGCGCCTCGCCAGTTCCTCTCAGGAATCCACCCACACTAAAGCTTCTCTTTCCCAACCAGCTGTGTGCTTTCCTGCTGGAAGGTTGCAATTGGCCTTAGACCCAAGGGTCCTCAACACCATCTCCAGGGGGGTACACCCTCCAATTCACTTCCCATCTGCCCAACCACCCTCCATCCCCATTCTACCTGGGGGACCCCTCCCAGGAAGCCCTGCTCAAGCAGGTGGTGGGGCAGCTCCTGGGACTAGGAGCAGTGGAAGTGGTACCTGAGAAATTCCAGGGCCAAGGGTTCTACTCCCACTATTTCCTCATCCCGAAAGCCAAGGGGTGGGGGGGTCTGAGGCCCATTCTGGCTCTGCAGGATTTCAATCGCTTCATGGTAAAGCTCAAGTTCCACATGGGTCTCCCTGGCTTCCATTATCCCTCTCTGGAGCTCAGGGACGAGTATGCTGCCCTCGACCGGTTTGTGGTGGGTTGGGAAAATTGCCAATTTACGGTCCTCCCATTTGGCCTGTCCACTGCCCCCAGGGTGTTTAACCAAGTGTACGTCGGTAGGGGCAGCCTACCTCAGGCGGAAGGGGGTCCACATCCTCCCCTACCTGGACGATTGGCTGGTGACGCTCCTTCTGTCCACATGCACCTGCCTGGGTCTGTTGGTGAACAGCGCAAAATCCATCCTAGTCCTGGTGCAACAGAGTTCATTGGGGCCCTCCTGGACTCTGCCTTGGCCACAGCCTCCCTACCCCGGGACAGGTTTGAGGCTATGCAGGGGCTCACCAACACACCAGGCTGACGCCTTGGACCTGGGGCGGGGGTGCCCACGTCAGGGTGTTCAGACCCAAGCGCTGTGGTCAGCCAAGGACTTGACCTGGCACATAAATGTGAAAGAATTGAGGGCAGTGCACCTGGTATGCTGCCCCCACTTCGCAAGGCCATGACAATGGCACTGAGTCTTTTCAGATGCTCACTGGATGCTCCTAGAGGATGGTGGCAGAACCAGACTCAGCGCCATTCTCATGTCCAGGCTCCCTGGCCACTGACTTGGCACAAGCAACCTTGCAAAACTTTGTATAAATAAATAAATAGCTAGATCATTTTATTTTTTTACATAACACTGATTGCTTATTTGAATTTTTTTTGGATTCACAGTAAATAGAGCATTTTGCCATCTCCCCTTTAAAATCTTTCTGGTTTTTATTTTACTGATAGAACATTTTGGTGGAGAATTGCAAAAGGGAGAGTATTGGCATGTGCCTGCTTAGTGTGCACACTGCCAGTGCTACTGCGTTTGGCATTTTTATTTGGTTAACCTGCAGAGGCAGAGGTGAAATATACAGGGCTCATAGTGTTAAGCTCTGGGGTCAGAATCCAGGCCGTGTCACTCGCAGAACTGTCGGGTGACAAAGTTTTCCAGAATCTAAGTAGTGTCACTCGCTGACCGGTGTCAGGTGTGACTAGACTGTGTCACAGTGACAAGCCTAGGACCTCAGTAATTTCACTCACTAACCAGTGTCAAGTGTGACTGACAAATTTGATAAGCGATGCATTCAAAAATCTAGGCTGTGGCACTCACTGACCTGTGTCAGGTGTGACAGGAACGTTTGACCACACTACTAACCTGAGCATCCCCACTCAGCATTTCAACAGGGCTAGGACCCAGCACCCCTACAGGCAAGACCCCCTTCTACACTTTCCCATTCCACATGCACCTGGGCTAAAGACATAGGAATCTTGTGTCCATCCACTGCCAGAAACTTCACTTCCTGGTCAGGTGACAAGATAGTCTGTTAGCCTGTACTTCCCTTGAGCAGAGAGATCTGGGCTCTGGTGTCCCTGCCCTAGGCACTGCTTGCTGTCTACTTTGGCAACCTCGATAAATTCCATCTCTCCACTCTTAGGATCACTCCTTACAAGACTCACCAGGTGAAGTGTAAGGACCACTGGGGCTTCTGTGCTGACAGCTGCATTAATATGGGTTAGATTCTTTTAGTCACAGCCCTGGTTTCTCATGTTCTCAGTAGAGTTACACTGGAAATACCTTCTTGGACCCTCTTCCTTCACAGCAGGTTTGTGAGACGGCTTTCCAGGAACAGGACACTTCATGGGCAAGGGTATGAGTGCTTAAGTTCCCAGCTACCCTTTCCTCCTAGGGAGTAAAACAAGATCACCCCTGGGTTTGTACACTTTCTTCTGTAGCCTGAGCTTGCACAAAGAAATCAGCCAGAGTGGCCATTGCTTGAATAGAATCTCAGGATTTATGCCACAATACATTCCTAACCTCATCTAGGGATCAAAAATTGGTTTAAATCCTTAGCCCCAAAAGAGTGATATGGAAGGTCATTTCTGTGGAAGGCCATTTGTCATGAACCTTGTGGGGGTGTAGGTGAGCTCCAGGGTGGTACATGTGAGTAGTGAGAGGAGCGCTCTTGCTCGTCCTGCATCAGGTTGGTGCTGAGAAAGTCTAGTCACTGTCTCTGAGAACCTTGGAGAAGACCCTGTATGGAGCAGCCTGTACAGACAATGATCCTGCCCCACAGGTAAGCAGTAGGAAATCTCCTGTATGATGATTGTATCAAGATATGGAAGTAGGCACGCTGTAGGTTCAGGGCTAGAAAGCACTCTCTACACTCTGGAATTGGTCCTAATTGCTGTGAAGAAAGGTAAGGTGACTTTTGAGTGGTGGGACAGGTGTAAAGATGGCAGCTGAAGTTGTAAGGTTTCATTGTTCAAGAAGAGGAGGAGGAATATCTTGGGAAAGAACATCAAACTGGAATGAAAGGAAATGATCCCATGGTTGGGATCCTCCTTCCAGATGATGTCATTGTGTCCTCTTGCACTGAGGCTACCCCTCTGAGGGAGGGGACCCCCATTATTAGCAGGAGACATGTTAGAGTAATGGGGGATTCAATTATTAGCAATATAGATCGCTGGATATGCTATGACTGGGAGACCGCAAAATGCCTCCCAGCGACATGGAAAACATTTGAATAGAGGCTAAAATAAATGTTTTTGTATTTGAGAGAGACAAACAAACAAAACCAGCAAGAGGACCAAAAAATTCCAGTGGCTAACCTGAGTAAAAGAGGCAGTTACAGACAAAAATCTTAAAAATTGGATGTCAAATTCTGAGGAAAATAGAAAGGAGCATGAACTCTGGCAAGACAAAGTGTAAAAGTATAATAAGCAGGCCAGAAAAAAATTCAAAGGACTCGCAAAAGATAAAAACTAAACAGCAAAAATATTTAAGTACATCAGAAACAGGAAGGCTGCCACTCAGTGGGACCACTGGACAATTAAGGCGCTAAAGGAGCGGTGAGGGAAGACAAGGCCATAGCAGAGAAGCTAAATGAATTCTCTGCCTTGTCCTTCACTGCAGAGGATTGAAGGACATTCCCACATTTGAACCATTATTAGATGCAAATCTGAGGAATGGTCTCAGATTGAGGTCTCAATAGAGGTGGTTTTGGAACAAAAATAATAAAATTGTATAGCAATAAGTCACCAGGACCAGATGGTATTCACCCCAGAGTCCTGAAGGATCTCAAATATGAAACTGAAAATACTAAGCCCTGCTCTAGACTATGTGGTTAGGTCGAATTTAGCACATTAGATCTATTTTAAACTGAATCTGTCCAAACCACCAACCCCATTTTGTCCACTTAAAGCGTTCTTCCAATCGACTTCTGTGCTCCTCTCTAACACTAAAATCGACCTTGCTGGGTCGAATTTGGGGGTAGTGTAGACGTAATTTGATGCTATTGGCCTCTGGGAGCTATCCCAGAATGCTCCATTGTGACTGCTCTGGACAGAACTTTCAACTCAGATGAATTAGCCAGGTAGATAGGAAAAGCCCCGGGAACTTTTGAATTTCATTTCCTCTTTGGCCAGAGTGGTGAGCTCAGCAACACAGGTGACCATGCAGTCCTAGAATCGCAAAAGAACTCCAGCATGGACCGAACAGGAGACACTGGATCTGATCGCTGTATGGGGCGAAGAATCTGTGCAGGCCAAACTCTAATCAAAAAGATGAAATGCCAGTAGATCTGCCAAAATCTCCCAGGGCACGATGGACAGAGGCTACTCCAGGGACACAGCAGTGCTGCGTGAAAATTAAGGAGCTCAAGCAAGCCTACCAAAAAGCAAAGGAGGTCAACGGCCGCTCTGGGTCAGAGCCCCATACCTGCCCCTACTATGATGAGCTGCATGCCATTCTGGTGGGGTGGGAGGACCCTACCACTATCCCAGGACACCTGCAAGGGGGGCGTCTCACACCACAGGGAGGAGGATTTTGTGGAAGAGGATGAGTGTGCACATCAGGCAAGCAGAGAATGTTCTCCCTGGCACCAAGGAACTGTTCATCACCCTGGAGCCAATCCACTCCCAAGGCAGGCTCCCCAACCATGAAGCCAGAGAAGGCACTTCTGGTGAGCGTACCTTTGTAAATACAATACAGGGCTTAAAAGCAAGTGTGTTCAATGATTTATTTGCCCTGAAGACTTGGGATGCATTCGCGGCCAGTACAGCTACTGGAAAAGTCTCTTAAGGTGTCTGGGGATGGAGCAGGAATCTTCCAAAGACATCTCCATGAAGCTCTCCTGAAGTTACTCTGAAAGCCTTTGCAGAAGGTTTCTGGGGAGGGCTGCTTTATTCTGTCCTCCATGGTAGGACACTTTATCCCACCAGGCCAGTAGCAAGTAGTCTGGAACCACTGCAGCACAAAGCATGGCAGCGAATGGTCCTGGGTTTTGGGCGCAGTCAAGCAGCATTCGTTCTCTCTCTCTCTCAGCCTCAGGAGAGAGATATCATTCATGGGTACCTGTTTGAAATAGGGGAATCTGTTTAAGGGGACACTCAGAAGTGCCCCTTCATGCTGAGCTGTTTGCGTTTGTCTGAAAGGCATCCCCTTTGTCCTCTAAAAAGTACCTTTTTAAATTCTACTCCCCCTTTTTTGCTCCTGCAGGTGCATAGTTTCTATGCTCCGCCTGGCATCTCCGTCCCAGAGTCTATCTCAGATTAGAAGGTGGAAAAACCACACTCGCAATGACATGTTTTCCAAGCTCATGCAGTCCTCCCGCACTGATAGAGCCCAGCTGAACACGCGGAGGCAAACAAACAATGGCAGAGTCCTGGAAAGAATTCAGTGAGCATGATGAGAGGAGGCAGGATGCCAGGCTCAGGCTAACGGGGGAGCAAACGGACATGCTCTGGTGTCTGGCGGATCTGATGTGGGAAGGCAGCCCGAGCACAGACCACCACTGCAGCCCATGTATAACTTCCCTCTCTCCTCCCCAAGTTCCATATTCTCCTTACCCAGACACCCAAGAACACAGGGTGAGGCTCCGGGCACCCAACTACTCCACCCCAGAGGATTGCCCAAGCAACAGAAGGTTGGCATTCAGTAAGTTTTGATTTATAGTGTGGCCTTGTCCTTTCCCTTTTGGAAAGCCTTTGACAAGGTCCTTCAAAGGCCCTTAAGCGAAGTAAGCTGTCATGGTGTAAGATGAAACATTCTCTCATGGATCAGTAACAGGTTAAGAGACAGAACACAAGGTGTAGGAATAAATGGTCAGTTTTCGGGAGAGAGAGGGGTAAATAGAGTCCCAGGGATCTACACTGGGACCAGTGCTATTCAGCATATTCATAGATGATCTGGGAAAAGGGGTAAACAGTGAGGTGGCAAAATTTGTAGATGATACAAAATTATCCAAGACAGTAAGGTCCAAAGCAGACTGCGAAGATGTCAAAACTGGGTGACTTGGCAATAAAAATGATAAATAAAATTCCATGTTGATAAATGCAAAATAATGAATATAGGAAAATAAAATCCCAACTATACATACAAAGCGATGGGGTCTAAATTAGCTTTCCAAGGAAGAGATAGATCTTGGATAGTTCTCTGAAAACATCCATCCACTGTGCAGCGGCAGTCAAAAAAAGCTAACAATATCAGAAACCATTGGAGGCATAGATTAAAAACCCCAGAAAATATAATGCCTCTATATAAACCCACGATCATCCTACACCTTGAATATTTCATGTAGTTCTGGTCACCCCATCTCAAAAAAGATGCATTACACACAGAAAAAGTACACAGAAGGGCAACAAAAATGATTATGGTATGAAACAGTTTGTTTGAAAAGAGATTAAGACGACTGGGACTTTTCAGCCGGGAAAAAGACAACTAACTATGATTGAGGTCTATAAAATCATTATTGGGGTGGGAAAATAAATAAAATAAATAAATAAGTGTTATTTACCCCCACGCATAACACAAAACCCGGGGTCACCCAATGAAATGAATAGGCAGCAAGTTTAGAACAAAATCAAAGGAAGTATTTCTTCACACAGCGCAGTCACCCTGTGAACTCATTGCCAGGATGTTGTGAAGGACAAAAGTATAACTGGGTTCAAAAAAAAGAATGAGATAGCAATTGATGAATCTATTAGCCAAGGTAGTCAGGGACAACTCCATGCTCAACTCCCTAAACCTACTGGGACAGGATAACAGAGAACAGATCACTGGATGATTACCTGTTCTGTTCATTTCCTCTGAAGCATCTGGCATCAGTCACTGTCAGAAGACAGGATATTGGGCTAGATGGACCATTGGTTTGACCCAGTATGGCCAGTCTTAAGTTCTTAGGTGACCAAAAGATTGTTGGTGGAAAAGTTACAGTCAATGATAAAAGATTAACCCATTTTTAGGGTGCTGGGAAGTAGCAATATATTCCTCAGATGATGTCAGCATGAAGCTTCCCAATTGTTAGCACTTCCTACAAAATCTTTTGTAATGAACAGTTAGAATCATAGAAGTGACAAAAGAGTCCTGTGGCACCTTAAAGACTAACTGAAATTTTAGAGCATAAGCTTTTGTGGGCTAATACTCACTTCGTCGGATGCATGCAGTGAAAGTATCCAGGGGCAGGTTACTAGGTTACTAGAATACCAGGTTACCTGCACCTGGATACTTCCACTGCATGTATCCAACGAAGTGGGTATTAACCCACGAAAGCTTATGCTCTAAAATTTTAGTTAGTCTTTAAGGTGCCACAGGACTCTGTCACTTCTGCAATTCCAGACTAACACGGCTACCCCTCTGATTCTAGTTAGAATCATAGAAGATCAGGGTTTGAAGGGATCTCAGGAGGTATCTAGTCCAACCCCCTGCTCAAAGTAGGACTAACCCCAACTAAATCATTCCAGCCAGGGCTTTGTCAAGCCAGACCTTAGAAACCTCTAAGGAAGGAGATTGTTTATGAGCAACAGAATGTTTGTAATTACTGTAACAAAAAAAAGACACCAGACAATAGATTTAAAAAACATATTTCAACTGTATTTCAACCACATTCTCTTTCAAACTGTGAAAATCTATTCAGTTTGGTAATAAACTCATATGCTCTAGACTACTTTGTAAGCTTGACTCAGTGTTTCACATGCCTGAAGTTAAGATACTTTTCCTCTGCCTAACTAAAAAGGAGAATTTATTGAGTTGCTCACTGAAGAGTTGCATGTTTGTCACATTCACAAGACGCTCTATCACCTGCTTCACATTATGGTAATTCGGGGATTTGTTTGGTTTAAGGATTAGGCAGAGGTAACCAATTCTCTAATATTTTCCCTATTTATTTTTATATAAATGACAGAGGGGAGAAACAAAACAAAAAAAACGAAACAAAACAAAAAAAACGAAACAAAACAAATGCTATGATGAAGCCAACACTCAAACCATTTAAAATTAAAGAACAAATTAAAAGAATTCATAATTATTCCTCACCAGTCCTCTATCAGTCATAACAAAGGATGCTAGGATGTTAAAACAGTTGATGTCTGTAAGGGTACTGTACCCTTTTTACATGTTCTTCTATGTTCTTCGTTTACACAGAAGAACATGTTACGCCATCTTGAATTCAAAGCTTCTTCCTTCCCCATGTAAAGTTTTCCCCTTTTTGTTTAAAAATATGAAATCAATTTAAGTCCTGCAGATCAGATTCAGCATGTGAAAAATTCTCAGGCCTGCAGAGCACAGAATTGCTGAAATACAGCCAATATGTGGTGGTCCAGTTCAGCTGTAAACAGAAGATTCTCCAAGGTCAGCATGTACTGCTGGATTATCTGGTGATGCTGCAAACAGAGACAGACACCTTTATTACTCTTATTTGTCTTTATGTAACAAAACATGCAGAGAACAGAACATGCATCAAATTTCTGCATGGAAATTTCTGCAAGGAACCAAATATTTGGCCAAAACTTAGGGCTACACTTGGTGCTGGACAGGGCTGTATGTAATTTCTACCACCTGCAAGGAAGGTGTAGCCTGGAGAGAGGACAGGAACTGCATCTGTGCTTATCTTGTTTTGCTAAGTGCTGTACTCTCCTCGTGCAGAAGCAGCTGGAAGATGCTAGCAATGGTGATGCTACAGTCCTGATCCTGAAGTGAGCTGTGGGTGGGCCTCTGCACATGCATGGAGCTAACTGTAGGATTGGGCCCAAATATATACTAGGAGGTCATGTAAACTGTTTCCAAAATGGGAGAGTAATGCACATGGAGAATTACATACCCCACCTTGTATTCACAAAGAGCAACACTTTCAGTGTCTTGGCTTGTCACTTTCAGCCAAGTCACCTAAACCTTTGGTCTCTTTACACTGGTTACCAGATGTAATGAGAGACAGAAGAGTTCCAAAGTTCTTGTGGTTAAAAAGGGGTCTTTAAACATTCCCTCCCAGGGCTGCAATCACTTCATAGATAAAGTCTGTACAACTACCCTCTCTCAGTCAATTCTTGGCACTTACATATAATAGCACCTCCTAGCAGATCTTAAAGTGCCTTTACAAGCATTGAGTCTCGATGTATCCCTTACGCTTCGTATTTACATCCATTTGACAATGGAGGGATAGTTAAATAAATAGTTTACCTACAGTAACAGTCACTGGCAAAACTGGGATTAGAAGCAAGGAGACCTACGCACAGCTCCCTGTGCTAATCACTTAGGACAAACACTGCCCCAGCCAGCTGTATTTTAATGAAATGAAGTGGATGAGGCTAGATGAACAGGACTGATTCTCAAATCACTAAGAATTATCCACTTGCTGAAGGAGACCAACCTGTAAGAAGATCTGCTGCAGTCTCTCTATACAGTTCTTGTACCAAGGCGTAATCACATCAATCCCTCCAGTTTCACACCGCACTAAATGCTCTGTTAATATCATAATGAAACGCTAAGAGAGAGAAGAGTTTTAATGAAGTACTGGTTAAGCATGTCTTGGAACATGAAGTACATATTATTCCGGACAAAATAATCTATGAGATTCTACAGACAGAAGTTTTGAACAGTCAAATCTGAATTTTTTATTTAAATTTAAATTAAGAGATACTAAACACTGCATTTAGACAAAACACTACTTTTGCTTGTTCAAGAAAGCCGCAATATAGTATAAGAACTCCTTTATTCAAACATTTGGAAGTTGAACACATCCTCTCTAGGGGAAACCTAGAAATTTCTCGCTCTGGAGTAAAGCTATTCATCCTTCCCTCCACTCTCCGAATTCTGTCCCCTTAAAAGTTGAGAACGCTGGAAACATGGCGAAGAACTATTGAAGGCAAAATGAAAAATATGGGAAAGACCTGGGATGAAATCTACCGGTTAGCCCAAGATCGAGTTGAATGGAGAAGAATGGTTGGCGCCTTATGCTCCACTAGGAGCAAAGAGGACTAACTAAAAGTTGAGAGATGCCAGAGGGACAAAATCCCACACCGTTACCTGGAATATAACAAGGAAGAGATTCTTCTGCTCACTCTGAGCAGACTCGACTTTCTCCTGCAAGCGTTCTATCTGCTCTTCCAACGGTCCATCTTCCCTATCGCTGCTTCGGTCATCGTCATCATCGTCGTCATCACTGTCTCGCTGGAAGTGAAAGTAACGAAGTTACCGACACAGCCAACCCTGGTCAAGGTTGGCTAGTGAGATCCTGGGAGTCCCCACAGTATGACGCATGTGCATGGCTACTTGCAACTTGCCTAATGAGGCCTCGATGGAAGTGGAGCTGCTCTGTAATCATCACCCAATACTGTATATTGACTGCATTCATTGGTGGTTTACTACATGAAAATGCTGCTTTAGTTTACATGCACCTGGTAGGGAAGAGGAACAGTTCAGGATAAGAAGAGACACTGCCAGGCCTTGTCCTGTCCTGTCAATGAGGAGATCAAAAGAACGGTGACATGTTTAAATAGGAAGATTCCTCCTCCCCTGCCCCCAGGAGGTGGGGAGTTGTCTGGTGGAACCAGACAGACAGAGACACACACACATTCAGTGGGGATGTCTGAAGAAGTTAGGCAGCTTCGTTTACCATCTAAGGATGGTGAGGTTGTTTTAAAACCTTCTTTAAATGCTTTGTTTCTACTGCTAAAAAAGCCATCTTGGTTTAGACAGGCTGTCCAGTCAATACACACACTACGGGTCTCCTCCTGAATGGAAGGGGAGAAGGTGCCAGAATTCAGTCAAATCTGGTGGGTGTGCACAGTTAATACCCTGGGCGCCGGGCCTGGTCTAAGAGTACACTGGGAGGGGCAAAGGCATGAGCCCTGACAGTGCACTCGGAGACCAGGAAGGGGAGAGAAGCGCAGTTAGCCCTTGTAACTGTGACATGGGCTCACTGTGGTGCTCCTTATGAGACACAAATGTAGATAACAGTTACTGTCTGTCCCTAATCTCTCCTCAGAACTGCCATTAGACCCGTAGCAACTAGCCATGAGTCAGGTCAGGGGCCTTATACAAAGAACTAAACGCAGTTTAGTAGGAAATATGGAATTTTCCTACTAAAAATAGGAAAAATTAAGGTTGATTGCAGGTATTATTGGCTTTGTTAGTCTCACAAAGATTGTTTTCCTGCACATCTGTCCATAAATTAAAAGCTATAGACTTCAAATATTTGTAGAAATACTATATGCAAAAACAATTTAGGATGACAAAACTAGGGCCTCTGTGTTAAGTAATCCAAGAGGTGGGATTGCCTGCATAAAAACTGACCAACAAGTACTTTTCTTCCTCTGCAGCATCAGATGTAACCTTTCTTCAAAACGGCTTACATCAGCATTAAAACATGATAGGGCCAGTCCTCTAAGGATATAGTGCAGGGGAGCACTGTTCACACGACACAGCCTACAATATTGTTCAGAACTCAATTTCAACATAATTGGAAGCACATTAAATAAAACTAATTATGCTAGAGATAAATGGAGAAGACATTCAAGGTAGTAATTGCTCCTAAAACACACACAGACTTCACGTGGAGGGCCAAGACTCAATTTTTTCCACAAGTGTAATTTGGGATGTCAGCAATTGATCAGTAAGTTTCTTCAGACATCAGCTTTCCCATTTAATCTATTTTGGCATTCAATTATCCGTGGAACCAAAATAACGTGTTTTAAAATACTGAAGTTCTTACACACAAGAGATAGCGTTTAAAGATTTCCCTTCTCATATAGTAACTTTTGGGGGTACGGTCAAACATGGACATTCAAAATGTATTGAGAGCAATCAGAGAGATTATGGGAAACTGTCAAAATCCAGAAGTGTGCCCTGGAAAATAGTGGCAGCATCACCATGGGTCAGATGAGTCTCCCAGCTTCTCTACCGTGACTAGCCCCTCTAATCCGCTTTCCTATTTTATCAAGTTACCTAATGATATATCTACAAGATTGATGGCGAACCTTTTATCTGCAACGACAGTAAAGTTGAAACACTGAAAATACATTTTCCAGTGCTACACAAGAATGTAAGAGAAAATGAGACTGAGTTAGCTAAGAGGAAGCTGTCACTGAAGCATCTGTAGTTGGCAACGAAAATTTAGTGTTCTTTTGTAGGTAACTTATGAGAAAGACCTAACAACGTAGTAAAGGAGTGTAAACATAACTCCATTTACTTTGACTTCTTGGCTGTAACAGCCTTTACAGCTGTATTTAAAGTTCATGTTAGTATCGCAATCCCTGTGGAATCCAAGACAATATCTAAGTGCTACTGATGGGTATAATGTTGTAGAAACAGTAACAGCATATTTATTTTGTGTCTCGCAGAGCAAGTCTCATATCAGAGGACATGCACCTTGCCACAGAAAAAGTATGATTTAGTCTGAAATGCAGTAAATGTGAAATTTACATGACTTGACTTCATTATACTCATGCTACTAATGTATTTACAAGATAAAAAACAACAAGATACATACTCGTTTGTGTTGCCTGGCTAATCTTGCTTTAGTCTCCTCTAGCTCCTTTTGGATCTTCACGACATGCTTGTTCATCTTACGAATGGTGGAGTGTAAGATCTCCCAGATATAGAACCTAGCAGAGAACCAAATTATAATCTTATTGTAGCTGGTAACAAAATACAAAACACAGTAAATAGTAAACTGTTAAGGAGAAGAGGGAAAAAAAAAAATCACACGTCTAAAATTTTAGCTGTATTTGAACCTCAGCCTTCTTACTCAGACTAACAGCAACAGTACCGTTTCCAGTGTTACCAGAATATATTAAGTGTACATATTTTATTACAGAAATGCATGTACAGGAAGAATTTTCCGAAGTTTCAACAATAACCTGAATTCCTTTGTAATTTATGCAACTTATGCACATACGAAGTACAAATATTAATAGTAGGGGAGTACTCAAACAGGTGTTTATTACTAACAGAAGGATCTTTCCTCTATTTTACCTTGAAATATGAGAGGTGTTTTATTTTGAATTTATTCAGGAATGCATGAGGCACATCATGGAATTGTTTTGTTAGAATGTTTTACGTCAAGGGAATTAAAAATGTCAAGATGCTAGAGTCTCTATAGGATCCTGTTATGTGGTATCCTTTCCACTTATGCATTTTTTACTTTGAGATTCTTTACTGATCTGGATACTCACTGTATTTGTTCAGGTAATGCTAGTTAAACTGACTTTAAAAAAGTAATTATCTGAATACAATGTACTATTAACTTACAGAACTGAGAGTGATAAGTATAATTCACAAAGGTACTAGCAACAATAGTACCTGCAATTATAGACGATAGTTACGTGAACCACAGTTCGCATCTGGGATATTCTTCCCACTCTCAATTATTTATTATTATTAGTAGTAGTATGGCAGCAGCATCTAGGAACCTCAGCCACATACCATGTCCCCAATGTGCCAAGGTGCTAAACTATGCAGAACAAGACAGTTCCTGTGCCAATGAGCAGTTTGCATGGCGACTGTAGAGGTATCCCTTCCTCAGAGGCACACTGAAGTTATAGCCATTGTCCTGAAACTAGACAAGATGGATTCTTGGGTTCCTTATAAACCTGCACCTCAACTCTAAATGCAGAATGTTGAATGACATATCATTTTGGAGGGGCTGACACGTAGGTTGTGTATTACGTGCAAAGGTAATTTCTATTTTTTAAAAATTGTTTGCTTGCCATAATAAAGCCAAGTATTGAGCAAAGTAAACTGATATTCAGTGTACATTATCCACAACGTGAAAATGTGTCTAAACCAACTGAATGTTAGTTTCAGCAACAGAAAATTCATTTTGTTACCTAGTAAAATCATGAGCAAGCTCTGGAGAGAAGATCCAGTTTGCTACCGCAGCACAATCAACAATCTGCGTCCGAATCATCTTATCCACAAGCACAGCAATCATCTGCATTGTGTGAGAAAAAAGAAAACAAATCTGTTGATTACATCAGAGCATCACAATGCCTATGGTAATAAGAGATACTCAATCCTACCTGTTCATTGCTAGTGTGAAACCTAGGATGTAACAGGTAAAAATACCCCAGATTAGGTGCTACAAGATGTAGCTTCTCTAGTGACCCCTCTGCTCTCAACAGCCGTCATTAGCTAGTGCAGCATGAACGCCCTCTGAGGGCAGCTGCTTCTCTAAAGGCCTCCTGCAACAGTGTGTGTAGATGAGTTTCACTAAAGGTACAATTTTAATCAGATATGGGTAAGCTGGTGTGATTGTCACACTGAACTAGTTTTAAGATTGTCCACACAGTGTTCACACTAGAAGACCTGAAACAATTTAACTAAACCTGTATCTACATTTAGTTTAATTGGTGCACTACTCTGAAGTGAACACTAATTACTGCTGAATCACAATAACACAGCCAAAGAATTAAGGTTGTATTTATCTCAATTAAGCAACAGCCACATCAGTTGATCCAGTCAATTCTACAAACACATTGCCTCGAGCCCAAGTTTTATGATAAACTTTTTATTTTTTATTTCAAGTAACATCTTCAGTCAGAACAAGTTCTAAGTGAAAGTCTTCTGTTTCTCACTTTGAAGCATTTGGCCCAAGTTTAGATTTTTGTATTACAAAAATCTTACAAAACTTAAGACCAAGAGAAATGATTCCATAATATTAACAACCCCAATGGAAATGGCTGTTTTATTAAGAGACATTCTTTTGCAGGATTAGCAATCCAACACTGCACTGAAGCTGAACGTCGAATTGCCATCAATGTGAAATAAATGCTGAAAGAAGGTAGCATAGTGAGAAACAGATACAAATTTGATAGCTAATCTAAGACGGTTAGTAACACCAGTAAATACATTTTGAATTCTTTCTAATATACAATATAAGTAAACCATGGCCAGGCCTTTTTTCTTTTCTTTTTTTATAAAGTGAGCATAAAATGCAATGTTGTTTTTGCAGACAATTCTGTTTCTAGGCTTTTTGATGTTCATTTTGTTGTATCCCATTATGGTGAGAATGTAAGTATCCATAACTATCTGAAAGCACCACCCTTACCTGTGGATGGTTCTTCCAGACCTCATACACAACCCTCAGCACATGGAGCTTCCCCTCGTCACTGTCAGCAAGTGTTTTGAAGACTTCATGAAACCTTATTAGAATAAATACAAAATGATCAGCGGATGCACTACAAGTAACTGAAGTGGCCCAGTAAAAGTTTGGCGGAGAGTATGCCTATGAAGCCTACAGTAATGAGTCTCCCAGTCTGAGTCAACAGACCTGGGCTCGTACTACAGCACTACAAATAGCCAGGTAGACATTGCAGCTCAGGCTAGAGCTAGGGAGGGGGACGGGTTCAGAGTCCAAGCTGGAACTTCAAAGCACTGTCTATGCAGCTATTTCTAGCACAGTAGTACGAGCCTTGCAAGCCCAAGTCCACGGACCCAGGCTGTGTAGACACACGCAATGTCACCAATTCATGGCAATTCTCTAAAAGGCCAGTCTACACAGGAACACTTCAGAAAGTGAAGACAGATGAACTACTCGTTTGAAACCGATGAGGGTTAAGTCCCCATGTGGATGATCTGAAATCGGAGTAATTAGGCTGCAGCAAGCCAGCACGTGACTCTTCCCCACACTAGCCTGCTGTGCTCTCATGATCCGTGCGTGCCCTGACAACATGTAAAAGCACTCTTACGAACTGTTCAAGTGAGTTATCAGGGCACCCACAGTCAGGCCACAGCAGGCTAGTGTAGAGTAATTCACACCCCATCTGGACACGATCTAATTGTAGTGAATTATTGCCACTTTTCTCCTGAATGACAGCAACCACGCATGGATTTAACATTTGAACTTAGCAACACTGACTTTAGACCTTTAGTTGATTACCATAACGTATCCGCATGCCCCACTGTCGACATGCCCTTGCAGCAGAAGATCCTCCGACAACTCCTCTAAGTTTTGATGGTGTTTGAATGTGAGTGTTCATAACAGAAGTTAAGACAAAATGCAAATGACCAGTTTAAGTCCCAATGCTACAATTGATGGTGCCAGGTGTGCCAAGGACGGCAAGAGGGCTCCCTGGCCACAGCAGGCTGCCAGTGTATTATCAATTGCAGGTTGAGGCCAACAAGGTTCGAAACTGCTACACTTCTTCCAGTGGCAGTTTATGTAGCACCTTTCTGCATTTAAGCAGCAATATAACCCGAAAACATTTCATGCTTCAGTACTAGTTCAGAAACCGATATACTGATTTGGGAGTGAACTGATTCAGAATGTGCTTAGATGAAGTGCCACATTTTAACACAGCACATTGTAGCTACATACAGAATGTTTAATTAAGAGAAATTAAAAGAACATATTTTAGACAGTTGCAATAGAATAGCTAGGAGTTCAAGTGTTTCTGTATCAGAAGCTTGGAATCAAAAATCCAGTAAAAAATTCTAGGATGTTTTTTATCTTGCTTAGGCAAGTTAAAGACACTTATATCAAAAAGCTTTTGATTTGATGTATGGTTTTATATCGACTTAATTGCTTGTGTCATATTGAAAATTACTTAATTGGTATTTTATTGCACAACACCAAGGATCGTTTGGTAGACAGGTGTTACCCAGTCAATGTAAGGGTATGCCACTTGCTCTTTGGCACAGTCAGCACATAGATTTACCTATTTATCAGCTGCTCCTGCTCGTCCCAATGTATATAGTGCTTGTGACCTCACATGTAGGGCCAGACTGCGAGTGGGGGTCATATGAGGGGTTTTCCCTACTATATGGCATGGTTTTGCAAATGTAGAAGTATTTTAAAATTCCAAAAGTTACTGTAAAATAATTGGCAAAACTCTGCCATATAGTAAAGAAATGAACCACTGACCTGCCCCCCTCACTTCAAACAGATAGCTTTCTGTTACAGCTGCATTTTGACACCACGTCAACTATCACAACTGAACCTATCTTGTATCTTAACTACTTAAGAGCTTACAGTGTCTAATACCAATACATAAATGATGTTGTCAGACCCACTTCCTTCCTTAGCCAAAAGACTCTCCAGTTCTTTTACGAGTCCCCCCAGGACTTTAGCAGGATTCACGTGTGGGCATTAGAACATGTACCATGTCATGCCCACATAAAGTGCTCTGGGCTGGGCAGGTGTGGCATGGACAAGAGGATGCACAAATTTGCTGCTGTGTATTTTTTGCTGGTGGGGCCCTCTGGGCTCATTGTGGGCACTGGGAAGTGGGCTATCTATTGCTGCACTCTTTCAGGTGAGCAACAAGCTAAGGCATCTCAGAACGTGCAGGATCTTGACCCATCCACATGGAGTAAAATTCACACTACCATCCCTTTAATAAAAAAAGCTATCAGCTCTTCTCTCCATCCTTACTTTCCCATTATACTATGCAACATACAAAACACTGAAGCTTGTGGAAGAACAGCTCTTCCAAGCAATTCACTGTTCTAGTTAAAATGCGTTCCAATAAATGCATTATATTTCTGAGTTTATCACTTACTTTGCCAGAGCACTGAATGAGTGGCTGAAGGACTTGGCAGCTAAATGGAGCAGAGTCTGTACAAACACTTCTATTTTCAAAGGGTTAAAGGTGAATCCTTCATCTGAAAGTTGTTTTCAAATTGAAACAGTGGGTTAAATTAAAATCAATATTAGAAGTATTTATCAAAATCTAACCCTGCAACAAGCACTGAAGAGAATTCATGGTTTCTTTATGTTGCAAAATTTAAGATTTAGCATTTGAGCTTTACAGCCTGAACAAGGAATCAGTCGATGCTGAGAAAAGCTGCAGTTTTATCAGCAACTCCCTCAGGCTGCAGGTGCCACCATGCAGAGACATGCAGCTACTGGAGTACATTGAGGACTACACTACGCTGCTCCCTTATCCTCTTGAGGAGGCGATTCTCAAACTGTTTCATACCAGCAGGGAAGATTCCATTCCCATTTGAAAGTTTTATCAAACCTAGCAAAATCTACTGCTGACTTTCAAAAGCACTCGTATCAACATCTTTCTTTTCCGAGGATAAACAGCAGTTTAATCCCTTTAGGATTCCTATCACCTAGTGGTTCTCAAACTTTTTTTTCTCTCTGCAGACCACTTGAAAATTGCTAAGGGCCTTGGCAGACCACTTAATGATTTTGCCAAATGTTGTTTGTACTGTTAGCTAACTATTGTAAAGTGCTTTGGATAAAAGGGCTATATAAAAAAACCTAAATAATAAACATGTTTTTCTTCTACAAATAAAAGCACACAACTCATATTTTAATATCAACAGACTCTCCCTCAAGTGCAGCCCTGGAGCTGGAGAAAGTTGCCTCTTTTTCTGGCGGAGCAGCCCTGCACGTCACAAATTCCCCCCACATCCTCTTCTCAGCCCATTGCTCCCCACCCCATACCCATCTCCTATTTCCCCCACCTCACCCCACTGCCCCCTCCCACTTACCCCCGATTCCTACCAAGGCCACCACCTCACATGTACATCTTCTCTAGGGTCCGGGCACCTAGTTATGGTCCTTCATTCTCTCATGTGCAGCCACCCAGGTGTGCACCTTAGAAGGAACTATCTGCAGACCACCTGAATGGAGCTCGCTGACCACAGCCTGAGAAGCTCTGCTCTAACCATTCTTCCCCTGACTTGGGACACTCCCACACCACTTTATTATCTCCAGGTATTTTGATTTTTATATATTCATCTAGGTGCCTGTAAAATCTCACATGTTATTACTGAAGTATTAAAGTTCTTTTTCACCCAAGCTACCAACTTTAGATACGACTTCTCAAACCCCTCTTCTAAGACAGCTGAGAACAGATATGCCCTGGACAGAAAGAAACTGGATATTTACAGCAAGGGTGAGGCTGGGAAGCGAGCTCAAGTCAAGGCCCTGTTACAAGAATGTTTATTTTGTTCAGACCAGGGGAATGGCAGCTTGAGCTCTTAGCTGTTCTCATCCGCTAAGGCGGTCTATAAAGAGACGCTCTCACATACTAAGGACACAAACCATGTTACATTTTCTAGATCAAAACTAATGCCAAGAACTGCACCTTGATGGTGTTTTGAGGGACTATTTCTTTCTTTCATACTATCTTTGTCCGCAACAGCCACCCAATAGTACATCTCAGATACCAGTTTACTCCTTCCTACCACTATCCCACTGATAAGAATGGATCCTGTCTGTGGGGCAAGAGAAATAAAAACACACTCAACATTTTATACTGGTTTGGTTTCCTGTTAAGTGATGCTAAGCGGAAGAAGTGTTCAAAGTCGGCAGACAATGTACCAGGCACAACTCCCAGTTCGACAGGATGGGGAAAGTAATTTTGAACATAAAAAGAAATGACCTCGTAACGCCTGATGTCAGATATCCTTACCATCATCATCATCCTGGTTAGGATTGGGCACATCTTTTAAGATGCCGAAGATTTCATCATTACTTGTCTTATTTTTAATAGCAATGGTCAAACAGAGTGCAACAGTATACCCCGGCAGAGACTCTAAACAGAAGACGAAAGGTCTGGTTATCTTCAAAATTAGCTGCAATGAAGATGGATTACTTTTATGTCAGCTTCTGCATTTCTCAGAAGAGCGCACACTTTTCCTTGAACAATAAAAAATCAACAATTACCGCTTTGTACTAATAGAGCTGGGATTTTGACACGGATTTTGTGGCAATCTGCAGGTTCATATGCTATGTCCAGATCACATGCAGCCAACACACAAATCTCTAATTTCTTTCAAGATGTGAACTTGTTTTAATAATCAGCGAAAAGTTAAGTTATGTAATAACACTTCAAATCACATTCACAATTCCAGGTAGCAAGGACATGAAGAGCTGAGGCAGCACCTCCCTACATAAAAGCTTGGCAAAACTAGTACACTCATAACTCCTTTTGTCCTTTCTTCCTCTATTTCAGTAGCAAAAAGTTATCCAGACCTAGATACATATAATCTTTTCTGCCTCTCAACTCTCCTACCTCACCCCCACCACATGTAGCCCAAATCTTTTTGCTACCACCCTGCTCCTTATGTGACTGTCCACATCAGCAGCCCCATAAATCCTTCCTTCATATCTGCTACATCTAATTCAATCCTCACTTGGCATCAACATTTGAGGCCTTGCATAACTGTTGCTTTGCCCACATCTGTGTTCCAATTTCCGCCTACTTCCTTGAAGAGTCTCTTCATTTCCTTCTCCCGCTCACCTTGGGACTTCAATTGTGATACTCCTTATACTTATGGCACTCATCCGTTTATTCTTCACAAATAATCTCTCCACCATTTTTCACCTTAACTATTGTCTTACTCCTGTCTGTCTGCTTGCTTCACTTATTAGACAAAGTTCTTTGGCTCTTACCAAGAGCTCTTTGGTTTGTTTCTGAAACAAATGTGGCACTCAAAGAATAGGAGGTAGTAATAAAAGTAATAGTAAACTGTTCAACTTTTGCACACTCAGTTCAGACACTGAAAACAGAAGCCAAATTGACTTTTAGAGTTTCTTGCAACTAGCACAATGCTGCAATGTTTAGGTTGCAAACATTGCAAGATAATTAAATTCAAACCAAGTTGTTTACATTGACATGTTAAAGTTGTTAGGAACCCTTTTTCAGTGAATTTCCTCCCAGCCTGCCCCAAATCAAAGTTTTAGCCTTTTTATTTCCACTGTGAATTTTCTTCTATAAAGATAATTAATTTGACCCAGAAACTAGAGTGTTTCCTTGCTTGATCAAATCTCAACACACAGATAACCTTTTCTTCAGAATACTATCAAAATATTAAAGCCCCCTAAATAGCTTTTATACTTACTATTGCTTTCATCTCCATATTTATAAATACACGATGGGTTTGCAGGACTAAGGACAGAGAAGGTAGCAGGAACAATATCTATTATTCGTTGATGGTATGAAAGCCTGCAAGAGAAAATTTCAGCTGTAAGAGAATTACCAGTGGAATATTTTGAGGAATACCCCATAGCGTTGCCTTAAAGATGCTCTTATTTTATTATGTTTTAATTTTGGCAGAACAAAAATCAAGAAGGCAGACTACTACTACATTTTATTGAGGATTCCAGACATTAAGAGTCAATTAATCCAGTTTGTGCACTGACCTTCCAATGGACATTTTTTAAAAAATGTCTTAAAAAAAGGCTAGACCTTGGCTACACTTGCAGACGTAGAGCGCTTTGGGTTAACCAATCTTTGGAGAGTGCAGTAGGGAATGTGTCGCAGTCTGTCCACACAGACAGATGCAAGTGCAGTGGCATGGCCACATTTGCGGCACTTGAAGCGGCATTGGGAGCAGTGCATTATGGGCAGCTATCCCACAGAGCACCTCTTCCCGTTCTGGCGCTGTGGCTTGCAGGAAGAGGGCGTGGGTGCAGAGCATTCTGCATCCTGTCCCAATGCCCCGTGATGTACCACTTCGCATCCCAGCAATCCCTGTGCTTCTGTCCACGTTTGGTGCTATCTTTCAAACATTTTTGTGCAGCATGTGCTGTCTTCCCTTTTGGTCTGCGGGAATGGAGCCCAAACTGCTGCGGAACATGCTGACGAGTCTTGCCAGCATGTCACGTTTGGCAGTCAAGTTACTCCTTAAGATTCAAACAGATATCGATTTGCATAACACACATGACAGGAGATTGCTTGTGGCATTCATGGACATGCTCATCACCGGGGAACGCTGCTTTTGGACACGGAAAAACAAACAAAATAAATCAATGAAATAAAGTAATCTTGACTTCTCCTTTCTAACCCTCACTGACATCCAACCTTTATAAGCATTTAAGAATTAGCCTACCACCACTTCAGGTGAAATAGAAGGGATCCACAAACAAAATATTTCTCTTTTGCCAGTGTTTTTACTTCTTCTATACTTCCTGACTCAAAAAGGAATAAGTGAAAACACTTTTCATTTGGGATTGCTGAGGGCTTGGCTACACTACAAATTAGGTCAACTGAATTACGTTGACATAAAGCCACTGTGATAATTCAATCGTCTCTTGGTGTCCATACTATCCTCCTTCTGCAGGTGGAGCGCTTCCTCACCTGGTGCGCTTGCACCAACTGGAGTGGGGACATTGTGGAGCACAGACAGTCCTGCCCAGCTCAATTTCACAGCACAGAACCTACCAGCAGTGAAACTGACATTCTTGTCAATTTCACATTGCTATTGTCTTCCCTCAGAGTGGCTGTGCTCCCACAGCTCTGGGAGCTCCATGGGACACTGGGTGCCCAGGCGCTGAGTGCATAGCAGCTGGGCTCAGAGCAAGGAGCCAGGGCTCCAGGAAGGGAGAGGGAAGCCCAGGCAGCAGTCTGATTGGAGCAGGTAGCTGGGAGCTCAGGGGGCAGCTGGGCTCTAGCTAGACCCCCTGAGCCATCCCAGGTTGACAGCCCGAGCTGTGAGCCAGATGCAGGGGTCACAGCAGAGAAACCTACCCCTTTTCTCCTCAATTTCATGGCTCCAGCACAGAGCTGTGACATTGACAAGAATTTCAGCGAACTATAGATGCAGGCAATGCAGTGTCTACACAGACACCACCGCCGTAACTACACTGACATAAGCCCTGCGCCTCTTGTGGGTATGATGTCGGTGTAATAGGGCACTTACATCAGTGGGAGCAATGCTGTAGTACAGACACTACAATAGTTGGGTTGACATAAGCTGCCTTACATCAATGCAAGTGTACTGTAAACCAAGCCCATGTCACTTATTCCCTCCCCTTCACCAGCTGCTGGATCAATCCTGAGCACTGACAAATTCCTTTTAAGTCAATGAGAATCCTAGATCCTCATCACCAATCAAATTAGGCCCTGTGCTACCTGCAAGCCATTAGTAATGTAGAACTCAAACGTATGTTCCTTCCTTCCTTCATTTAGTTTATGAATGACCAATACTTTCCAGCAACATTACTTCCTCTCCCACCTCCCACAATCAACTTCCGTCAACTAAGTACAAGTAAAGGGTGTGTCTAACCCTCTGAATCTGCATCTAAAAGTGAATTGTAGGTGTGAATATTTCCCTTCCTATTTAAAGGCATCACTTCTCCAACCTATTAGGAGAATGGGAGTGTCCCATTACCAGCATATTTCCAAGAGTCTTATTAGCCAAGACAACAGAACAGATTGACATATCTACTGAAAACATGAATTAATTTTTCAACCATTAAATAAATAATCATCAGACAAACTTGATAGTAAATTCCATGCTCCTAAAGTGGTATGTTCAAAAGCTTCACTTACCTCATGCATTTTTCCAAGACTTCTCTTACAAACTTGGGCTTGGGCTTGTCAAGGTCATGAGTAAGACAATCTGACCTATTAAAGTGCAAAATTTAACATTTAAAAAGCACTGTATTTGCTTCTTAATCTGTTCCTAGATTGGCTCAGTGCTGTACAAAGTGTTCACGGGTTAAGCACAGTTAAGCTACAATGCTCTCTTTCCCGCTCTCTCCCCCGCTCTCTGGGTGTCAGCAATTTTGAGATGGGGTACTACATATAATGGTATTAGAATCTATGAACTGCCATCATGGAGTCTCATCTTTGCAAATACGTATGGAAATAAGGGATTTCTAATTACAGTAAGAATTGTTTCAACTGTATTAAGTAGATAATCATCTATTACAGGGGTCGGCAACCTTTCAGAAGTGATGTGCCAAGTCTTCATTTATACACTCTAATTTAAGGTTTCGCGTGCCAGTCATACATTTTAACTTTTTTAGAAGGTCTCTTTCTATAAGTCTATAATATAGAACTAAACTATTGTTGTATATAAAATAAAGAAGGTTTTTAAAATGTTTAAGAAGCTTCATTTAAAATTAAATTAAAATGCAGAACCCCCCAGACCAGTTGCCAGGACCCGGCAGTGTGAGTGCCACTGAAAAATCAGCTTACGTGCCGCCTTCGGCACAAGTGCCATAGGTTGCTTACCCCTGCTCTATTAGTTACACAAGGACAGTATTTTGCATCCTCTCTAAATTTAAATGGTTGTAAAGTTAAGGCACTATGGTGACAATGCTATGGTGATTAGTGCTTTAGAGAGCTGTTATCTGCAGATGGCTGGGGATGACTATTAGCAGCACCACTGGCAAGTTCTTGATAAGTTCAAAAGTTGTATGCAATACAAAAGGCTGAAATGGGGACCCCAACAGAAACTTACCAATCTTCCCAGCTCCAACGGAATTGAAAGTTACTCAGATGGTGGGAAAACCAGTTCATGAACCTTTTAAAGAGGGAAATGTTACAGTTCCACTAAGTATGCAACAACTCACAGAACAAAAAATTAGATGAGAGTTTCAATTATACTCATCAAAGGCAAGCCTAGAGTCATTTCAATAGTCGAGAAAAATAGGTTCCAAAAAAATGATGAACAGAAAAAAGTCACAGAATAAGTCATTAGTCAGTAGTTAAAAGGCACTCTAATGTCTGGCATATTAGAGTAGATGTTAAAGCACTGTTTATAATGGAATGGAAACACACTGGTATACCAAGATCAACAATAAAACGAGGAATACTTGTAGCACCTTAGAGACTAACAGTTTATTTCAGCATAAGCTTTTGTGGGCTATAGCCCACTTCATCAGATGCATAGAATGGAACAGAGGTAAAGATGCGTTTATACACACAGAAAGCAAAAAAATAAATAAAAATAAAAAATAAAAAATTGTGAATTACCCACAAAAGCTTATGCTGAAATAAACTGGTTAGTCTCTAAGGTGCTACAAGTATTCCTCGCTTTATTTACGGATACAGACTAACACGGCTGCTATTCTTAAACCTGTCAAGATCAACAATGTTTAGCTTCTTTGCTTTAGGTGCCCAAGTGGGATACTTTCAGCAATGCATAAGAGACTTGGGATTTCCACTGCAAATAAGTAAGACTTGTGTTCCTAAGTCCCCTAGGCACTTCTGAAACTCACCCCTTACAGTCTCCCCCGCCCCCACACACCTTCAATAGTGGCTAAGCACTGAACTCCAAATGAAGACAAGTTTGCCAAGTGTGTAAGTCCATCTATAGAGATCTTTAGTCATATTCATATAAAGGTGCAACAGGCAATTTCAAAGGGGGATTCTTAGATTTTTCTTTTTCATTCTTGTCACTATTTTATCAGGCATGCAGACCAGTTTCTCTTATTTGGCAGATAACTGTCCTTTGTAAAGTATAGCTTCTCTCTCAACTACTAGAAGCCACTGATTAATCCGGTCACAACTTATGGTTTTACAGCAATTGCTAGCCTGCAATATTTAAAAAAAATTCACATGAAGTTCATGAAGCATCAAACAAGGAAGAATGAAAAGTGACAACTCTGCAGTTGTAGCCCACTACCTAAGCTCCCACCAAAATAACGACAAAACTTTGTTATTTGGTTCCAGGTGGCTCCATCTTAGTGGTCTATAAAGCATCTCTAAGGAGCAAACTTCACGTGTGTGTTCTCAGACACCAAACATTAAGGCTGTCTCTGCACTTGCACCAGCGTATAGAGTGCACGTAGCTACGTATGGCACTGCGGAAAGGCTCCAGCAGCAGAACACAACACTGCCAGAACCAGGCACTTCTTGGGAACACAGAGCCATGCAGAGTATGTACTCTGAGGTTCTGGCGCATCTGTACTCTGCACACCTAAACAGTGCTGCGCTGCCTACACTGTTATTTATACCCATGCTGTGGGGGCGTGCAGTGTCTGCACTCTACACACCACCGTAAGAGCAGACACACCCTAGGTTTAGCGAGAGTCACTTTGGCCTTTGAGACAGAATGGAGATAGTCTCATGCTCTGTCAGATTCACCATATTGGTCCCATTATATCAATTTATTAACATAAGAAAAGACAGCTGACTGCAAATATGTAGATCGTCTTAATGAATTCTTACATGTCGCACAAGCTTCCCATAACCCTTAGAACAATGAACAGTCACCCTCCTTTAGCCTGCTATCCCAATGTAAACCAATTCTCAACTCCTCCCTAGGACAGAGGATGGAAGCAGCATGCATCAGCTGAGCAGAATATGGACCGAGCTCATAACTGCACCATGCTGGTAGGCAGAGCAGTGATCTGGAGGGCAGCGGGTTGGCAGTACAAGGCAACTGCCCTTCTGAGAGTAGGGAGAAAAGGGGCTCAGCAGAGAAAGGTGAGCAAGTGCTAAGTAGACCCCCATCCTTCAGTTAGAAGGCTCAAGACTAGAGCTCAAACCTTAAACACTCTACTTAGGGTTTACAGTGGATTTTTTATGGAGCCAATAGGTAGTAGGAAGAATTTAATGTGACCCATTTTCAATCCATCAATGTACAATGAGGAAACCATTCTGATGTTCCTGAAACGCAGAAGCACTTACCTGTCTATACACGTAGTGTTCATTGTATCCAAGCGCATGTATAGCATTTCGGTGGCTTGTGCAAGCTACAAGTGTCTAATTAAGGAAAAGAGGAGTCTGATAAATCATTGCTTATACAGTACTAACTCTTTCCACTTCCTAGGTGGGTTTGTGGAAGGATTATTTTTTCCCTCCAGTAACATCTCACTTTTCAACAATCCTAAGCTGGGGCAAGTCCTAGTATTTCACAGATAACAGAGAAACTACAGTTTGCCCAATAGGTAGACTCTTGTCTCTGCTTAAAAAGACAGTACTTTACAAAACAACAGAAGCTGCACATCTAGTGATACTTATTGCAATCCAGCTTATTATGGAGACCCACATTTCAGTGGCCTCTGCACTCTGGCTTCTAAAGAAACTGAGCTTTTTGGAGAGGATGCAGTCTAATACACTAAAGAACTCAGTAAGAAACAATGAGAACAAACCACCTTTAGTCATTTGTATCTTAATTTCTCTGAATACTATACTTGTTTTGCCACATTGTTTTCACCACTAGGGTCAGCAGAGATTTTTGGGGAAGAATTTAAACAGAAGGCAGTTCAAAAATGGATGACAGTCCTCCATGATTCTTAACTGCTAATCTTTTAAAAACCATTGGACAATGTAAGATGGCAAGAGGAAAACATCTGCGCTATGATGCAGCAGGAAAAGTACAGCAGCTCTTTCAGTGACAAACTTGTTGCATAAATGTATATGCTAAATCTATTAATCTGTTTTGAGTTGGAAACAGACTGAAAATTTCCACCCAATCAAGTCCTCCGCGGTCAATTTTAGATTTTTTGTAATATTGATCTTCTAGAAGCCAGAGTGAGCCTTTCAGGTTGGTTCATTTCAGATGATGACACCACTGAAATACAAGTGTGTCAGAGATTCAACTCTCAATTTCAGGGACTTTATCTGAGCTGTAAAACACAAACTTTGATAAGATCTGAAACTTGATATTTCAGAAGTCTAAAACCAGAAGGTCTTTTTAAAACTACCTGCAGTGTTTAAGTGATGTCCTTGTCTCTTGCAGGACAAAGATCTCTACCTGAGCCTTTGCAGGCAAGTAAGGAGAATATAATCTAACAATTTACTTTTTAAAGTTTATTTATAAAACAACATACATTTGCTGTTGATCAGGAAGTGATCTCAACATTAACAAGCCTTAGAACCTCTATTCACTTTCAAGTGAATTTTCTAGTGGTACAACTTAATGCTGCTGCTATATGTAATCGAATTTTAGACGCTGATATTAACAAAGAGTTAATAAGCAGAGACATAGTAAGTGAGAAACCAACGTGCTCTGTTCACTGAAGTAAATATCCCAGTAAAAGTAAACATTGTTCAATGGTTTTTAAAAATTATTTTTAATAAAAAATATTTTAAAATATTAGCAGTTAAGAATCATGGAGGACTGTCATCTGACTCTGTTTCCTACATTATGATTTAATAATACAGCATAATTGCAGTCATCTCTTTTCTAGCCTTTGGGATGTATTTTTAAAATTAGTGCTTAAAACACTGGAAATTTTTCCCATCACTTTGACACTAGAGACTAGGGTAAGAGAACTACCAACGGCTATTTATCTGCATTGTTCTTTCACGTATGCAGTACTGAGGGGCAAAGTATTTGCTTGTTTTATTCAACTGAATAAGGGGAAAAGGAAATAGAGTCACTGCTAAAATTTATGACTACATTTAGTTTTTCAGAAAACAAAGGAAAAAGCATTCAAAGCTACAGTGCTCCTTAGCAACAAGAAAGGATACAACCTGTGGTAAAGAGCCAGGTTGAAGTTTGCACAATTCAATCAAAAGTGTTGTGTACATGACCTCAATGTGTGGTGGAACTGGAAGCTGAAACAGTTCTGCAAATACTACCTGCGGGGGGAAGAGGAGAGGAAAAAAAGCATGTTATCAGAGCCCAGGCTAGACACAGGCATACATTTCCATCATTATGTCCAAGTCCGCAGATTTCTGACCAGATTCTGATGAACAACAGTATAAAGTGACTATATACCACAAACAAGGCATGTTTTATCTGTTAAACTCTTGTTTTGAGGAACATAAGATGTAGTTACAAAATGGAGAGCTTCAAAAGAATGCCCCTCCTACTGAGAGTGTGTGCATAGACTATTCCTCCGCAGCCCTCTGAAAGTTCTTGCTACAAAAACTATCGCAAGACCCGTTCAGGACCCTCACCACAGTGAGACACCAAAGCCACCACCTTAAATACCACACTCTCTCTCTCACTCACCATCCCTACAGTATCTTATTGTACAGTCTTCCACATTGGCCTGATTTTGAGACAGACATCTTAAATTTGACTCCTTATTGGCTTGTAAACAAAGGAGTCTTGTAAAACTATCGATTAAAACATTTTTAAACTGAGTTATTCTCCAGTATTATCTACAATCAAAATATTGCATCACTGAGAACCTGAATGTGAAACTACAAACAAAAGTAGTCAGTTAAGTTTCATGACCCAAACTAGAGAAGTTACAGAAGGTAAAACAGCAAAGAGGGGAAAATAAAACATTTCGTTTTTATTTAAAAGGGTTAAGGAAATCAGTTAAAACACATTTAAGTTGACATTGTCCTCAGATATTGCAAAAATCTACAAATTAAGTTCTATTTGAAAAAAAAGTAAATTCAGTAGTTAGGAGCATTCCAAACTACATTACAAAACAAAGTTTCAACTTGGTGGCTTTAAATATGAATGCCACTGAAATAATTTTCTTTAAGTTTTATGAGATTTAAAAAAAAAAACAGTCTGAAAATTGCACTGTATTATAATTTACAATATGCACATTTCAGTTGATTAGAATTTTAACAAAAAGTTAAATTGGTTGATCTGAAATTCTCCACAGCAGGTATTTGGATCTGCATCAAGTTGATTTTTGGGGGGAAATTGCAGCAAATGGTTCAGCTCTTCCACAGCCTGAAGTTTGGAAAAATAAGTTTTATCCATATTAAAAAATTCTTAACCATTTCATGGAGGTACTAGAACATCTCAAAGCTTTGGAACAATCTTTGGAAGGGAGTCCCCCTGATGTCAAAAATTTGCCATTTGCAGTTCTCATGAAAATCTGCTTCAACCTGGCCAATTTATAAACCAACAAAAGTTGCTGAGCATGTACAAACTACAGAGACATACTAGAGTCTGGAAGCTAAGTTCTTTGAAGATCCCATCTGTATTAAGCATGTTCCATTCTGGGGATGAGCAGGACTTCCCAGGGCTGTTCTGACATGAGGTACAAGCACTGCAAGCAGGGAAAACAGTCTCATCTGTGCGCTATGTGATCGCATGCAGACACACAGCCAAGAGAAGGAAAACACAAAATTAAGGTTGCCTGTGTAACCTCATTTTGGCTCCCTTGTGTGTACGGAGTGATAACTCCTGCTCATTTGGTAAGCAGGACGAACTGTCCTAAGGGAATGAAGATAGGGCTGTACAGTTAATGAGGCTGTAGTCTTCGGTCTGACCCTGAACACACTTGTTTCAGAAGCTGGACGGTACAGTGAAGTGAGGCAGAGGATTGCAAGAGGAGAGAGGATGGTCTCATGATTTAGAAAATTAAATGCAATCCTTGAGTATTGGACTCTATCCCTGTCTCTACCAGTGTTTGTGTGATTACGGGCAAGTCACAAAATAAATTTTCACAAGTAGTCACTGTTCTCTCACTTTTGGGTGCCAATCTGAGACCTCTGGAGTCGGATTTGTAAGAGTGCTGAGCACACAACTTCAACTGCTGTCAGTGAGAGCTGTGCTTGAACTACATGAAATTCATTTAAGTGCGAAGCATCCTGAAAGAGTCAAGCTTTACACTTCTCTGCACACTGAATCAAGTAGGGTCCTTTATTACATGTGATCAGATCATAAGGGATAACAAAGGGGGCCAAGTTAAGAATGCCTAGAGAACCTCAATTCCCCAACACCACAGGTGAAATGAGACAATCACTAAGCTCATGAATGAAATCACACAGAAAAAATGATAAAGGACAAAAATGCCACAGAACCTGAGGGCAAACATTTTTAACAAAAACCCTCTCTCCATATCCGATCTCTCAGTCCTCATCCTCGAAGAAAGCCTGCACAACACCTTAAAAACAAACCTGGGAGCTTAAATTCATAACTTTGCTAGAAGCTAAAAATCATGGACTCAAGACAGTGGATTTACGGCTCATTATTACAAGTTGTGATTCACTAACCCTCTATTTTCATATTACTGAGAGGTGTTACCTCTCCGCTTCACCTTGAATCATCTCTTGCAATGTGTGTTAGCTCCTTATGCTTAACAATCTATTCTTTGCAGTATCTCGGTCTGGGAAAGATACACAGTGTTACAGCTAAAGAACTTCGTATAAGCAACAGAAATTCGTGCAGTAAAAGATATTATACTATCGCTCCAATATTGTAGGACCAACACAGCTACAACATTGCCAAATTAGGAAATGCAACAATTCAGGTTCAATCTCTAACTTTGCAACTCAAGTGTTCTTTTCTGTATGTAATTTTATTTGATGAGTAGTTATTCCCTAAAATACTGCAAAAAGGCAAAACTAAGGTTCAATTTTCAACATAAACCCTGAACTTCTAGACTTGCCTGCTTGTTTACTCAACTCTAGTGTTCCCAGTATTAGTCAGCTAATGCCTTTGCATTTCCTTTAAGGACAGAAAATAATGCGCTGTGTAAGTTCTCCATCTGACCCTAGTGTGTCCTTGGAGATCATGATACCTTAGAACCCGGCCACTTCAAATTCTACACCAGAGTTAAAGATCAACCCAAAATGAAAGCACTTCACTGAACTCTATTATTCTGAGATTCTAGCTTTAGAAGTATCATTAAGACTTAACAGTAAATTCTACTGTGCATACATTCAATTTTTAATACTAATGAACATTGCTTTAAGTATGGCTGTTTCCAAAGTGAAGCAAGCTTGAACAAGTCAGCTGTTTGAGTTAAGTATGCACAAAATTTCTAATTAAAACATAGTGTTTTAACACACACCATGTACAAATGTCTACTTAACCAATTTTATACAAAGATTCCAAAACTAATTTCACCTCTGATGAGAGCAAGCCAGGAAGATTGCAGCCCAAAAGCAAAGAGGAGGTTTAGATTGCTTACAGCAGGAGCTACTGCACTATTAGAAAAGAACCAAGAACAGTAAGGAAATTAAGATAATTTGTTTCTAGACTGAGAAAGTTGCAAAATGAGATACAAGTATTTTGCACAATTGACATCTTGCTGTCTCGTTATCTCTAGCCTGATTCCTGCCTGCATATTTATACCTGCCTCTGGATACTTCCACTGCATGCATCCGAAGAAGTGGGTATTCACCCACAAAAGCTTATGCTCTAATACATCTGTTAGCCTATAAGGTACCACAGGACTCTGTCACTATTGAAACAGAGGAACTGAATTTGATCCACTCATTAAAACTGCAGAATGATAACCTAAGTCAGTGAGAAATTACACCCTAGCATTCAGGCAACTCAGATACCCAAAGAATAGACTACAATGTTTTGGAGTCCATTATTTAGGCAGTAAAAGGTATCATGTATACGTACAAGATGCAGTGTGTAAAATGCATACCTCAACTATGTGATAGTTCAAAGGGATCTTGTTATTTCCTGGATAGCTCAGTAGCTGTGCAGCACTGCAAAAATAAATACATGCAAGTTAGAATGCAACACATTAGACATGGTCTAGGTCAGGAGTGGGCAAACTTTTTGGCCCAAGGGCCACATCAGGGTTGCAAAACTGTAAGGAGCGCTGGGTAGGGAAGGCTGTGACTCCCCACACAGCCTGGACCCTGCCCCCTATCAGACCCCCACCCACTTCCCACCCCCTGGCTGCTCCCCCTCAGAACTCCCAACCATCCAACCCCCTGCTCCTTGTCCCCTGACCACCCCCTCCAGAGGACCCCCCCCAACCGTAATCACCTCCATCCAACCCTTGCCCATGCTCCCTGTCCCCTGACTGCCCCGACCCCTATCCACACCCCAACAGACCCCTTGGGACACCCACACCTATCCAACCCCCCTGCTCCCTGACTACCCCCGAGACCCTCTGCCCCTTATCCAATCCTCCAGCCCCCTTACCACGCTGCTCAGAGCAGCGTGTCTGCCACGCTGATCCGCTGGAGCGAACAGCCCCGCCCCCCACAGTTCTGCTCTGCAATGTGCTGAGGCTGCATGGGAGGGAGGACCGCAGGGGAGGGGAAGGAACTAGCCTCCCCAGCCGGGAGCTCAGGGGCTGGACAGGATGGGCCCATGGGCTGTAGTTTGCCCACCCCTGGTCTAGGTACCAAGAAATGATTTATGGAATAATTCATTTTTTGCATGAAGGCTCTCAGATTACAGGTCTGAAGACTGAAGTCAACTATTTATACACAGAATAGGTGCAACACAAGCATCAGTGCAAGCTTATCCACAGATAAACGCCCCTCCAGGTTCTGGTGTATTTCCATGCATCTGCAATTCTTGAATATTCAAACTACTAACAAAGGTACCATCTAGTATACGTTTTGTGGTAGTTTGCATAACGTTGGTACCTGCCCACCTGAAAATTGGACTGGAACCAGACTCAGCTCATATAAACCAGCCAAAAACCAGCCAGTCACCACTTGCCTTGCCTGGACTGGATTCATGAACCGAAATGAAGAGTCTCTCTCATTAGCAAGCGCCTGCTGAGCCGCTTCCCCATGGCCCTTATTTTACCATTGATATTTGAACGCAGGACGAGCTAATGGAACACACAAGAGGCCTTCTAACTTTTGCAGTATCATTTAATGAACACTTCATTATCCAGCATTTGTCCCAAAGGAAAATAATGCCACTCTTCAATTATTCCAAGCCTAGTCCACTTGCACTAATTTATAACCACCTCTAGACAGTCTTTCCACTTTCCTTGTGGAAATTAAGACAGGAATCTTCCCATTAACTGTAACAGTGAAAGTCTTCCCAAGAACACAGGATTTCTAGTTTCTGTGGAATCAGAAAGTTATACCAGTCATTGAGCAAGAACCCTTGCCACAAACACAAATCCTGCCTGTTTATCACTAAGTGTCTACAGAAAGGCTACTGGCTCTTTTTTGGAAGTAATTTTACATTTAAAATCTTAGGAAATTATATTCCTGCATTCCACTAATTTCTTCATCTCAAGCTTTTTGACAACAGTCATTTCAGGATTGTAAAGGTCTCCTGTGGAAAGTCACGATGCTCAAGCTAAAAAAAATTCAGGAAGCGGTATTGTGTTATATCATACCACTTTTCCTTTATTCACTCAGTAAAGAGACTTCTTACCATGTTTTTCTTTCTTTCCAGTGGGATTTGATGATGCAGTGAAGATTCTCTTCTATTACAAATCTCTCAACCGAATGACTGCCAGGCATAACAGGACCCTATTAAAAAAGGAATTAAGATATATGAAAAGTCACTATTATGAGTTGGAAAAGTGACTAGTTCTATTCTACCCACCTGGGTAAGTGAGGAAACAGACTAACAGAGCGAGATGGATGCCCAGAAACGACCTACTACAGGACAGGCTCAACAAGGAAATCACATACAGCCCCCAGCTCAAACCTCTCCAGCTCATCAAGGATCTACAACCTATCCTGGAAAATGATCCCACACTCTCACAGACCTTGGGAGGCAGGCCAGTACTTGCTTACAGACAGCTCCCCAACCCGAAGCAAATACTCACCAACAACTACACACCACACAACAAAAACACTAACCCAGGAACCAGGCCCTGTAACAAACCCCGTTGCCTACTCTGTCCCCATATCTACTCTAGCTACACCATCTTAGGACCCAACCACATCATCCACACCATCAGGGGCTCATTTACCTGCACATCTACTAATGTGATATATGCCATTTGCCAGCAATGCCTCTCTGCCACGTACACTGGCCAAACTGGACAGTCTCTACATAAAAATAAATGGACGCAAACCAGACATCAGGAATGGTAACATACAAAAGCCAGGAGAACACTTCAACCTCCCTGGATATTCAACAACAGATTTAAAAGTAGCCATCCTTCAACGAAAAACCCTTCAAAAACCAATTTCAAAGAGAAACTGCAGAGCTGCAATTCATTTGCAAATTTAACACCATTAACTTAGGCTTGAACAGGGACTGGGAGTGGCTGGCTCACTACAAAAGCAATTCTCTCTCTCTCTCTCTCGGTATTGCCACCTCCTCCTCCTCAGTTACTGGAAGTGGACCACATCCATCCTGATTGAACTGGCCTGGACAATACTGATTCTCCACGTGGAAGGTAACTCCCCTCTCCATGTGCCAGTATATTTATGCTTGTATCTGTAATTTTCACTCCATGCATCTGAAGTGGGGGTTTTTACCCACAAAAGCTTATGTCCCAATAAATCTGTTAGTCTAGCAGTTCTCAAACTTTTGTACTGCTTACCACTTTCACATAGCAAGCCTCTGAGTGTGACCCACCCTTTAAATATATATTAAAAAAATAATTTATAACACCATTTTAAATACTGGAGGCAAAGTGGGGTTTGGGGTGGAGGCTGACAGCTTGTGAACTCCACCCCCCCCATGTAATAACTTCATGACCCACCAAGGAGCTCTGACCCCCAGTTTGAGAACCCTTTTTGTTAGTCTTTAAGGTGCCACTGGACTTCACACTGTTTCTGTAGTTCTATTATAGATAACTATTCACAGGGATTTAACACTTCATTTACTGCTGGGCATAAAGACTTCCTTAAAGCAATTTGTTTCATCCAGTGTTTTAAACTGCTAATACACAAAGGGGGTAGTTTCAAATAAAATGACAATTTCAAACAAAACACAGACAGCACTAGAATTCATATCTAGGTTGGTGTATTGTTTGTAGATGAGACCTGAGGTCACTTATATTAAACATCTAATACTCAGCTACAATTTCAGCTGTGCTGGTTTTGATCAGATTCTGATCATTTTCAGCACTCAAATGTTTTTAATCTAAGCTTCCAAGAATATATTCAGCACTTCTATACAATTTCATCCTATCATAATCCCCACTCCCCCCACACCTTCACCCCAACTGCTTCTGAGTATTACACAAAATGGCTACAATTCATAATAAGAGTTACTCCACACGTAAAGACCGCATCAATAGGCACATTGATACTGCATCCTTTTCAGCTACTGCAAGGAAGGTCAGACTATGTCATTCATATCAACTAGAACTATGAACCAGATCTGAGGCACGCCCTTCCCACATTTACAGCAAGCAAAGTCGACTTCCCACTTCCCACAGCAGGCATGCTGCTTATGTTTCCAGACACAGAAAAGAAAGGGTTACATAAATACACTAAAACAGACACGAGTAGTTCACTCAATGTATCGCTATTTAACGGCAATGCGTGCTCAGATTATACCAATGGTCCGTGACAGGCAACCAATGGCAGTGAGAGAGTTATTTGCTCTTCCCATAATAGTTAGGATACCATCTCCTATTCACAAGAAGATTTAGAAAATACTATTGAATACACTAGGTCAAAATTATTGTTTAATTACTGGCACTGTTTAAAAAGTTTTTAAACAGAGAATATATGACAGCATGGTATAATGGTTTTATTGATGAGAGTCTGGCATAACACTTCATTACTCACAAACTGTAAAAGCCACGAGCTAGGCCAACCATCCCAAATGAGTACAATGGTATCATGTACCACGCATACCACATATTATAGGATAACTTCTATAATTATTTTAACGCTTTATAAAATATATGTATTTTATATATTTATAAAATTTCATGGAGTTTTTTTTTAAAATGTACCTCTGCCTGTTAAGCCAAGCGCTGCAGTTACCATGCACCCTAAACGTACAGGGCTCTGCAGGTGATCCAGTAATTTTTCTATACCTAAAAGTGTCACAATTCAAAGCATTAGATCTCATCAGAAGCAGAGATTCCCCATTTTCAACAGTATAAGGATCCTCTTTCTAGCTCAGCAAGCTACGGTAACAATAGACTTGAATGCTGAGACTTTTTTGCAGAAAAGTTATTAATGTTTTAGAACAGAACACTGCCCCGTTTGGGCCCAGGTAAATAATTCTAGTGGAGGGGAGAAAAGGATATTCTGTATTTGGGGTAAGGTTTCTCTGGCAGACTTTTTAAAAAACCCACTCAGCTGTTTGAAGCTACTCAGGGGTTTGGAACATCAGAAGTCATCTCAGTGAGACAGATTACTGGGCTAAGACTAGGTGAAGGTAGCTAAAGGTGCACCTTACATTCATTTATCATATAATATCTTACACATATGTTAAGACATACATTATAAATCAGGGGTGGCCAAGATGAGCCAGAGTTTTCCAAAGAGCCACAGTAATGTCAGCAGTCCCCACATAAGCTCCCCAACCCTGCTCCCAGCACCTCCGCCATCCCCCTTCCCAGTCAGCTCTTCTGTGGAATGCAGGAGGCTCTGGGGCAGGGATAGGCAACCTATGGCATTCGTGCCAAAGGCAGCCCACGAGCTGATTTTCACTCACACAGTCCAGGTCCTGGCCACGGGTCCAGGGGGCTCTGCATTTTAATTTAATTTTAAATGAAGCATTTTTTAAAAACCTTGTTTACTTAATATACCACAATAGTTTAGTTATATAGTATAGAATTACAGAAAGAGACCTTCTAAAAACATTAATGTATTACTGGCACGCGAAACCTTAAATTCGAGTAAATAAATGAAGACTTGGCACCCCACTTCTGAAAAGTATCCAAGAAGTAGATGTGTTAGTCTGGATCTGCAAAAGCGACAGAGTCCCGTCGCACCTTATAGACTAACAGACGTACTGGAGCATAGGCTTTCGTGGGCTAACACCCATTTCATCTGAGGAAGTGGGTATTAGCCCACGAAAGCTGATGCCCTAATACATCCCTCAGTCTATAAGGTGCCACAGTACTCTGTCGCTTCTGAAAAGTTGCCGACCCCTGCTCTAGGGGGAGGAGCGAGGGCACGGCAAGCTCAGGGGAGGGGACAGGAAGAGGTGGAGTGGGGACAGGGCCAGGAGTTGAGCACACTGGAAAGTTGGCACCTATAGCTCCAGCCCTGGAGTCGGTCCCTGAACAAGGAGCTGCACATTCACTTCTGAAGAGCTGCATGTGGCTCCGGAGCCACAGGTTGGCCATCTCGTTATAAAACATTTGTACATGCTAAGATATTAACTCCGGCAATTTTCAAACAAAGCTGACATGTACGATTACATGAACTTCCAAAGTAAATTTTTCATGTTGGTGTCTTCCCAGCGGCATCAAAACATACAGCATTACCGCTGACCCTCACACTGGTTATCAGCCACAGAAAGGTGGGGGGGAAGTATCACCCTGCATTGGTCGGCATTTCCACCAGCTTTGTGACCCTCGCTGCAGATTTAGATGTCTGTATGCAAAACCCTCCCTTTCCTCCAGCTCTGGAAGATCCCATACCTCAGGATCATCTGTGTAGTCAAACATTCTAAAGATAACTCTCGGCATCGGGTAAACTGAATCTTCAGTGTGCGGTGGCGGAGTAAAAGGAGGCAGATTGTGCTGCAGTGCTTCACAGAGGATGCTATCAAAGGCAAGATAGGGTCTCAGAATGTGTCTTTCCTGCCAGCGATCTTTTTTCAACTTCTGAATCTGGGCCCACAGGCAGTCTAAATACTGAAAACAAGACAGGAAATGTGTTTAAATGTCAGAGACAGTATCTCAGGAAATTTATAAACTTCTATATTGTCACTCGCAGAGCTTAGTTCCTCCATCAGCCACTCCACGAAGCCCTCCAGAGCCCCAGACATTTTCAAAAAGGGATTTTCTCATTACCAAACTCAATCATTCACACTCAGAAAAGTGAGGCATCTGGCTCGGCTGCTTATTAGCAACCATCTATTCATGTAGGAGATAAAGACTGATACTTGGTAAAAGTTAGTAATTCTATACACAGAAGAAAGTAGCCTTCACAGTTCCATATATTCACAAGTTACAGAATCATAGAATATCAGGGCTAGAAGGGACCCTCAGGAGGTATCTAGTCTAACCCCCTGCACAAAGCACAACCAATCCCCAACTAAATCATTCAACAGATTTTTGCCCCATATTCCTAAATGGCCCCTCAAGGATTGAGCTCACAACCCTGGGTTTAGCGGGCTAATGCTCAAACCACTGAGCTATCCCTCTCTCTTGTCACTTTAAAAATTCTACTAATAATGAAATAGCTCAGATCTCTACTGTTGTTAGTGATGAGGCACATATAAGCCTATGATACATTCAGCATAATGCAGCATGGTTAAAAGTGCTGATTACTGAGTAAATAAAGTATCGGTCAATTTCTGAAAGATTTTCTAACAAAGTTTTCATTCTGTTTTCTAAATAGAAGAAATATAGAAAATCTTGTCCGTAGCTTCTCAGTATCCTGATGGTAGCATGGTCCCAAGAGGACAGGCGGTGAGGAGTCATATTCCCTCTTTGCTGGATGAGCCTGCAGTGCAGAATCTAGCACACTCGGAGTCCATATCTACTGGATCACAGTACCTCTCACTAGGGGCACAACGATAGGCCGGAGGGAGAGGATGTTGTGGAGGAGGGTGGACAAGAGGCCTGGCCCGTCTACTTTTTGCCATGGGCTCAGCCCCCTGCCCCTCCAAGGTCATGCCCATTGGACAGGCCAGATGCGGATCCTGTCCCTGGTAAGAGTGGCCCACAGAAGCTGCGGGGAGCATGGACCAACCACCTGCCCAGGGTAGGAGGGTCCCCCCGCATCTCCCCCAGAGCAGCCCCTGGCCTGTGTCCCCAGGGCAAGCGGAGAGTCTGTGGCTCCCCGCAGCTGCCTGGGCAGCTCTTACATTGACCCAGTTCTTCAGCTGCACTGCCAGGCTGGAAGCTGGATCGGGCCCTCGTGACGACCCTCCCCCTACCCTTCTGGGAGGAGTCTATCATCCCTGCCTCTTACTCAGAGCCTACGCTTAGTCTGTAACAGAGCTTCTCTGGTGAGCTTCAGAGACGCATCAAGCTTCAGAGCCTAAGGAGATTCTACAATCCTGAATGGGAGGGATCAAGAGTACTGAACACATTCACTGAAGTGGGAGCATCTTCTCTGAGCCCCTTGTGCTTCTCCATTGCCTGCTAGGTTACAGAGGGGCTGAACTATGCCAACAGCCCTGTATTTCACAGGAAAACAGTTCCTTTGATTTGCCACATGAGTGACCAAACTGGGACCCCTTGCCACCACTATCAATGCAACTCTTCATATCTGTCTTTTGAGGGGGAGGAATGGGAGTGTTGCCTGTGCTTCTTGCTACACGACAGCAGGTGGGGTTCTTTTGAGCATGAATGAGACAAAAGGCAGGCCACTCAGAAACTGAACCTGCTGGTGAACACAAGACAGCTGCAAAGAATGAGGTCGCTGAAGGGCCAACAGTGCAGGTTCCCTTTCCCTCAAGATCATTGTTGTTTCCAACACAATGTAACTCTCCCAAATGGTGACTAGATAACTAGTTGCATCATGATACCCAAAGAAGGGAGCGTCACAGTACTCATCCTGCAGTGATCTCAGCCTGCAGCCACTGCTCAATTGGGCAGCAAGTGTTTTCCTAAGTGGTATGCCAGAAAACAAGTGTCTCCCTGTAGAATGACCAAGTTTTGCATAAGTTTAGACCTGAGAAACTGGGGATAACAAAAAACATGGGGAAACGGAGAAATATTTGCTTCAACAAGATCACTCTTCTAGAAGAAAAAAGTGCTTCAGCCCCAGATTTTTCTACTTTTGTAACTACATAGCAAATAAAATCCATTTACCTCTTCTTGTGGATGTGGTTTGTCAGCAGACCAAACTTGTAACATGGGTACATGGATCTTCTGACGCCGCCTATTACATATAGAAAGAAAGCTTATCCATTTTAAAACTGTACTCTAGAAAAAGTAATCTTTTCTATTGTGCATGTACAGCATTTGAGCTCTTCAGCCGAGTAGCTTTGTAGTAAACTAACATTTACTCTAATCTGTCAGGTATTATTTAAAATGCTAAAATGGGTTGTCTTCGCTGCAGTGTTGCGTTATCTACACTTGAGTTAACTCATCCAGATAAAACAGGGGACTTTTCGCAGCACAGAGTGACTATTAGTAGTAGTCAGTGTTTGAAAGCTATAGATCTGTACATGGACAGGAGTTGGTTTGGGCACCACGCAAGCCAACACTTCAGTAAAGACAAGTCCTATATCTTTAATAAGCTGCTGTTAAAAGAACCCTCGAAACAATCCAAAATAAACAGAGTTCTAGCATTTTTGCATCACAATTATAAAAGCTAAAGAAGTTTTGGACAACTGGAAAAAACTAGGAGCACCTACTAGTATGAAAGAGGTGCTTAAATCGTTTAGTCTTAAAAAAGTCCCCCAATCTATGCTATTTCATTCTCAGAAGTCTGACACAGTGATCAAAAGTAACCTAAAATTGTAAAACCTGAATGACCAATAAGCAAAACTATTTATTCTACATTTCACCAGGTATCAGGGAAGAGGGGATTGATAATGGCTGTAGTCTTACTTCAAATAGCTTTCAGTCTGGGACAAAATGCGGTCCATCTCAGCATCCTTTTTCTCATACAGTTCCTTCCCAACCCAGGGCAGAGATGACAGAAACGCAAACACATACCAGTCACATCGCACCTGCAGAGAACAAGTTCCATACGTTTAACAAGAAATTTCTCAAGAAGCATCCTATTTTACTTGGCAAGAACTAGAAAGAATAAGATTCTTTGAATACGATGGGAAAAAAAGTGCAGGTATACTTCAATACTAGTTTGTAGAGCCACCAGAACCCACAGATGTGTTCAGCAGCTCTGCATTTGAAAGCATAAATGTGTTCCAGTGTGTGGATATCAAATATATGCATGTTCGTGACATTAAGTATCTGGATAACCACATTAAAGTTAAGACAAAGTGGTCGAAGTTGTATCTTTTAATTGGAAACACTTCTTAAAAAGAACTAGATAATAAAATATATATCCTCACTCACCTGGTCTTCCTAAAATCCTGGGACTGACATGAGTAAAACTACACTGCATATATACTTAAGTTGGTAAGGTAAAAGTACTGTGCACCGGCAATATTAATTTTGTAATGATTTAGCAGTCAACTTAAAGACATTACTACAAAGGAATCTTTACATCTTACCAATATTTTAGATTAGAAGCAGTAAATATTTTTAAAAAAATCAATTTAATTGCCATTGTGTGTGTTCTTTGGCCAGTGAAACAAATCACTGACACACAGGTTGTTTCAAACACTGCAGGAAAGCATAATAAAATTCCATTGTCTGTTTTTAACACAGTCTCAGGTTCTCATTATAAAAAATGTAGTTTAACAACTTTAAAATTTTGGTTCAAATTGAATTTGACAATTGCTTTTCAAAATAGAACTATGCTTTACAGGAAGAGTCTGTAAAAAATGGCCTCTTTAGTCCTGAGTTCTCCCCTACGGGTGTATTCGAAAGCACATGCGCCAACTTTCATAAAGACAAGACCTGTATTCAATTACAACTTCTGTATCAATACAATTGTTTACTAACTTGCAGTTCTATGTGAAAAGTCGGTTTAAAGACAATGGAATTGCATGGGTGTCCCTGAGGCCCTCATCCAGCCTGCAGGATCTTTATACTACACTAATGATGATGCAGAAGCAGCAAAGCGCATGGTCTGATTCTCAGAGACCATGGTGGATCTGCAGGGCTGGCAGTTAGAAAATAAAACTTTTCTTGTAAAATTGAGTCATTATTAATTTGAAAGTCACTGAGTGACAAGTCATTTTTAGAGTCACTTTTCAGATTAGATCAGTATTTAAAAGTTTCAAAACACAACTTGGCAAAGTCGCATTGAGGATTATGTATGCGCCAAATTTGAGCGTAAAGAAAACATTTGAATCGACAGACTGTAGAAGAGCCAAGTACTTTATTTTTTTCCTCCAGTTGCCACTGCTACCTTTCAGACACACTATGGAACTATTGTCAGCAACCCCTTTGGGGAATTTACCATCCGACCAGCCCACTTTAACCCCTTACATTGCTGGTACTGTAAGTGCGTGGCTGTGAATAATTTTTGATGGAATAGCAAGTCAGCCACAAAGTAAAGACTCCTTTGCTTACCTGAGGCACATCTTCCTCTTGAGTCACACTCACAAAGTTCTCAAACATGGCTACCATTGAAGGCGCAGCTATTACATGACAATTGACAAGGTCAGATAGAAAACGAACCTAATAAAATAAAGAAAAGTTCTGATGTTACATGTTTTTAAACTAGTCTCTTGCAATTACTTCAGCAAGTTTGAAGTAATAAGTCTGAGACCTGACAACAAATATAAATATTCAGCTACTAAAACAAATTACTAGGACAAAAAAGTTACTAGCACTTGCCCAGTAGCATGAAGGAAGCATGCAGTGTAAAAAGAGTGCCTCCCTGAACAACGCATACTTTTAAGCCTTGCCCCTTAAACTATGTAATATTCGCTCTCTAAAAGAATGAATTACAATTTTTATTTGTTTTGGGAGGAAAAAAAATCTCTTGCGCACCTCACATCTTCTCGTAGTACACCTATGGAAAACTGCACATTGACTAGAGAACAGACCAGTTTCCCCAGGATCACAATTAGAGACAATTGTCTCCTTCTGGCAGGTATAACAGGGACAGCACATCAGGTTAAGGGGAAAGAAGCGTAAGAGGTGAAAAAATACTACTTACTAAATACACAGCTTCATTATACATATTGGCTTTCAAACATTCTTTGAGCTGACGAATCATGGCTTCTACAAATTCCCCACCAAAATTGTAGTTCCTGGCATTCAGCAATCCAACTAATGTTGTGTAAACGGTAAGCTTTTCTGGTAACAGACGTGCACTGATTTAAATGCAGAAAAGAAAAAATATTGCATCAGATGTTAATCTGTGTCGTATGCCACCTGCCACAATTATACATCATCTCAGATTTTGGTAGGGTATGTTAAACTTGTCTATTTCTTGTGCTAGAAGAAGAAGTACAACCCAGACCATTAACTTTTCCTTAGGTTTGTTTATTTTGCTCTGAAAAATGCTCTCCATTGTTTTTAAACTACAGTCCTGAGACTATAAATACTACTACTACTACTACTAAATTCAATTTCAAAATATTTTCCCTTTAGTTCATTCCAGTGGACAAGAACTATTTGGTTTCAAACTACTGGGTTCTAAAGCCTGCAGAAACTGTGCATTAATATCAGTCAGCAGTAGCCTCGGTCTCACACTGAAGTTAACGTGAACTGGATAGTTGTTCTTGACAATAAAAATAGTGTAAGAGCCTGGAAAGGCATCTACTGGAAATTTTAAAACACTTCATAGAGGTGTTTTGAGGACTATTTTACAAAAAGGCTTTGAAGTTCAAAAGCCACAAGAGAGCATTGCTTTACGAAGATTCACACCAAAACAATTTAATTTCAGTGAATCAGCAGCTGAACTTCAAAGAGTCGAAGTAGATTTTGGGATCATAGGGTCCTAAAACTGAATTTGTGTATGTTTTTAAAAAAACTAGAGTAGAAATAATGATTCTCACTCTTTTCTCACCCCTTTCATATACATTTTTATATGAATATGACTAAGCAGTTGAAGAGCTAAAGGCTGAGATTTGTATGCCCTACTAAACAAGTACTTTTTGTTTGCCCTTGTGTAATTAATTTAAATACAGGGAAACATCAGGAATACATAAGAGACTTAACACCACTTTGCACTGCATATAAAAATGTTAAATTTAAACACAAAGAGGCTATTGCATCAACATGACTGATTTTAAATGGAAAGTGCTTAAGAAATCCAAAGGGCTGGTCCGATGATAATTTAAAGTCATCTTCTTAACTATTTTGTATTCATGTGTACTTCTATACCTTGACATGTACATTACTGCTGTGGGAAACAAATTAACTGCTTGACTAAGATTGTAACTTGCATTACAATTCACAGAAAAGTGAAGCTGTAATATCATTTGACCGTGCACCCAATTCTAATTTCACTTACCCTGGAGTTTAGCACCTCACCTTACACAAGGTACAGAACGTATAAAAAGTGCAACACCAAGGGCAGAAGAAATGCCACTAGTGAGAGCTTCATCTGAGGTGGCTCAGCATCAAGGCCCTCCCCTGCAGACCCCCACTGCCGACAATGAAACCTGGCTTGCCACGGTGAAGAGTAGGTCTGGGACCCTCTGCCTGCTTAACTGCTCTTAGAGCAGACTAAGTCCTTAAGAGAATGTAGTGTGTCACACAGTATGTTAGTTTTCCCTCCAGTTGTTAGTGTTGCCAATTTCCTTGGCTTAAAGTAAACCTGGAGTGTCAGGAATATACGAGCTGTTCATACAAACGTTTTAAATATGTCATGTATGTTTGAAAAGCATTTAGTGTAGATAATACATCATCACCTGGCTCCACAAATCTTTTGCATACATACACTGTACAAAGAATTCTTAATATCTTGCTTTTGTAGTTCGGTAGATCTGCCTCCAAGACACCAGCTAGGCCTTCCAAGTTGCTCTCTAAAGAAGAAGTACTCTAAGAAATGAGATAGAAACCCATCACAATCAAATCAAGAGATAGCCAGCCAACCCTTCTGTAACAAGACTGCTTGAACAGAAGACACTTCTATTGTACTCTTATTGACAAATCTGGATAAGAATAAAATTTTGCATTTTTTTTTAGTGGGAGTGATATTTCAAATTTCATCTGGCTACACAAGATATTTTTGGTTTGCCGAAAGTAAACAGCAGATAAGTAATAAGACAAGGAAGTGAGCAATACCTTCTGAATTCCACACAGAACTGTTGAAGGCAGTCCATTTCTATTTCTTTGTTACTCTAAATCTATTGCAAATACATTAAGGGGGAGGACCATCCTAATCTCATTGAAATGTTTTTTTAAAAAGAGAAACTAAAAAAATTCCTTAAGTATCTATAACCTGGGTCTTGAAACATATAAGGCGTACCATCCAAGTGATAGTAGGCCCCCTGAAATTTAAAGAAATAGAACAGCTATGTATTGTATTTAATTGAAACATTGCCAATTAGCTTTCCACAAGGCATTTCTAAGGTTTTTACTATTTCAGCAATTTGGACAGCAGGAAAAGTTAGTGAGCATACTATTGAAATAATTTCAGCAGTGTTCAACAAGCAATATATTCATGGAGTAGTATCCAGTTAGAGCTAGCAGAATATAACTAAAGTTTTTACAGAAAACTGGGTGAAATTAAAATTAAATTAGCATTTACAAACACTAACCATTCAGTCCTCCTTCCTTTATACCTTCTTTTGTTACCTGGCTTCATGCCACATTTTTCTTCTCTATAATAGACTGGCCTTTTTCGGGAACTATCTTCAGTGTATTTCCTGTTTTCCCCTTCTGTCCCTGTCCATCCTCACTTTTTGAGGCCCATCCACAGCAGTCTCCCCTGCACTGAATATCTTACCCTATATTTTAAGAGGATCCCTTCCTCCATCAAAATCCCTCAATAAAACCCCCAAAATTCTCTTTTTGAATTTATTCCATCAGTATCCATTTCCCACCCAATACCCACGCACTAGAGAACTACATTACTAACCCCCGATAGAAAAGTACTAGATCAGGGTGGGCAAACTATGGCCCAGGGGCCACATCCAGCCCTTCAGATGTTTTAATACAGTCCTCCAGCTCCTTCTGGGGAGTTGGGTCCGGGGCTTGCCCTGCTGTGCCTGTGGCTCTGTGCGGAAGCAGTGGCATGTCCTCCCCTGGCTCCTATGCATGGGTCATCCAAAAGGCTCTGCAGCTGCCATTGGTCGAGAGCCGCGGTGAATGGGAGCTACAGGGACGGCGCCTGCAGATGGGGTAGCATGCCGAGCTGCCTGATACCCCTCTGCATAGGAGCTGGAAGGGGAGACATGCTGCTGCTTCCAGGAGCTGCTTGAGATCAGGGTCACCTGGAGCCTGCACTTCTGCCCTGGTCCCCCTCCCCTTCTTTAAACATCTTGGTCCCAGCCTGCAGCACCCTCCTGCATCCACCCCAACCCCTCATCCCCAGCCCCACCCCAGAACCTGTACCCCTAGTCAGAGCCCTCACCTCCCACACCCTTGCTTCAGCCCTCCCCAACCCTGAACTCATTTCTAGTCCCACCCAGAGCCCACACCCCCAGCCCCTTCTGTACCCCAAACCCCAATTTCATGATCGTTCATGGCCTGCCATACAATTTCCATACCTAGATATGGCCCCTCAGGCCAAAAAGTTTGCCCACCCCTTTATTAGGCAGAGCCCACTCAAAGAATAAACTCTTACATCCAAGGATTCAAAACCAATAGTCCAACTTCTCATAAGAAACAGCTACTCATACCTTCTCTCCCACTCTGCATATTAAAGATTCCAGTCTCTCTTCAATTTCAGATGGCTCAGACGTTCTCCTCCTTTTGTGAGGTTGTCCTCCTATTTCAAAACATTCATGAAACCAAGAACACCAGTTAAATAATTTCTTGAGTTGCTTTTTAAAAAAATATTCTGAACAATTCTGTCATGTTCTAGTTAACATAAGAAAGGCCGTACTGGGTCAGACCAAAGGTCCATCTAGCCCAGTATCCTGTCTACTGACAGTGGCCAATGCCAGGTGCCCCGGAGTGAGTGAACCTAACAGGTAACGATCAAGTGATCTCTCTCCTGCCATCCATCATCCCCCTCTGACAAACAGAGGCTAGGGACACCATTCCTTACCCAGCCTGGCTAATAGCCATTAATGGACTTAACCTCCATTAATTTATCCGGCTCTCCTTTAAACCCTGTTCTAGTCCTAGCCTTCACAGCCTCCTCAGGCAAGGAGTTCCACAGGTTGACTGTGTCCTGTGTGAAGAAGAACTTCCTTTTATTTATTTTAATAAATTTAAATAAATAAGTTCTGCACTATAATAAAAATTACCCACAAGACATTCAGGTGTTGCTATTATGAAAGACAAACCCAACAAACATGAAAAACAAAGCTGACATATTCATTAAACACACATCCAATTTCTGTAGACATTTTATCCTCTAGGATTTCATTCACAGCTAATCGAGTCCTTTTCACCCTCCTACTTGAAGGAAGTTTTTGGAAGTGACATGACTGATGTGGTTCATTTTCTCATCCTCTCCCCGGGATAGAACTGTGCATACTGTGTACTTTATTTTAGTAGAGTTTCATTTGTTTTAAAAGCTGCACACTGGTGGCAGAAAAGGCAAGGTGGAAATAGTGCCCCTTGCAGCTGGAGCAGTGGTGGTGAAGTCTGTAATGGTCCTTCATTCCTATAGGAGTTAGGTGACCAGCCTGGAACTGGCCACTGAGAAAGTCCGTATCCTGGAGAGATGAACCTTCCCCTTATGGTAGTAAATTCTATCGTGCAAAGGAGCGAAACTGTCGACCACAGTCCCTCATGCCAGAGCTTTTTAACTGATCTCACCAATTTACCTAGTGGCTTCATGTACAACTGAACGGGGGAAACCGAGGCAGCCTGTTTGCTGGCAGGCATGACAGCAGATTCATGCAGTTTGGGAAGCCTTCCTAAGCGTGCATTCCTTTTCAGTGAAGTAGGATGCAAGTTCTTCACAGGGCTTAGTGCTGGTGTGGGCTGTAGGCACTCAGTATAAGTAGTTCAGTTCTTTAAGGCATGAGTTGACAGGTTCAGCAGAGATTGACAGGAAGGGTCTTATGGCCTGTAATACAGCCTCAGCATAGGCTGGCAGATATTCTTTGTTTCAGTCTAAGATTTCCACCTGCTCTCCATCTAATGCAGGTTGTCAGAAAACAAGGAAAACTATGTGGTGATGGACAGGAAGCGGACATTGGGGCCAGCATATTGATGGTTGAGGCTACTATACAACGATTCACCAAATTCAGCTCCTGAGTGACAATGTGCTAGCACCCTCTCCTGCACCAGTACACACCCCCATTGCAATCAGACAGGCTCTGCACAGGTCTAGACCAGTGGATCCCCATGCAGATTACTAGGCCACATACAGCAAGCAGGTGGAGAAAAATATACTTTAAAATGTTTTTAAAAGGGTATAAATACTATTCAAAGCTGCTATTGCTACTGCCATTAAGGGAAACAGATTAGCAAAAGTAACTTTCTTGGCATCTAGCTTATGTCTACTACTTCATAAATCAAGACAATATAACAAGCAACGCCATCTGACAGGCAATCACCTGATTTTTGTAAGCAAAGGCCTTCCAAAACATTAAAGATCACAAATTAATGATCCCAAAACAGAACCATGAGCTCAATTTATTATACCAGGGAACACAAGAGTGGCTGTACTAGGTCAGACCCAAGGCCCAGTATCCTGTTTTACCGACAGTGTCCAATGCCAGGTGCCCTGGAGTGAGTGAACCTAACAGGTAATGATCAAATGATCTCTCTCCTGCCATCCATCACCCCCCTCTGACAAACAGAGGCTAGGGACCCCATTCCTTACCCAGCCTGGCTAATAGCCATTCATGGACTCATCCCCCAGCAAGGGCGAGTCGCAATGAACGAGCTCGCTATCGACGCGGCCTGCACCGTTAGGGGTTCTCATTCGGGGCGACACTGTGGAGAGTCCCCGAGGACATGGGGGTTAAAACACCGACTCCCTGGGGAGCCCCTTGGCGGGGGGCAGGGTCCGTCCTGCCGAGTGCTCGGGGCACGTGTAGACACGATGTGAATTACAACACCGGCGCGGTGCGCGGCCCAGACCCCGCGCCCGCGGGATCCCCCGCCCGTCTACGGCCCAGCCTGGGCACAACGCCGGGGGACCGGGCGGGGCTGAGCCGCCACCGGGACCCCGCCGCGGGCCCACCCCGGCCCCTTTGTCCGCCCGGGACAGCGGAGGAGACGTGGAGAGCCCGGGCGCGGGGCAGGTCCCGCCTCGCGGAGAACCGCCGAGCCGCGCCGCGGGGCGGTCTCCTCCCCCCGGGCCGCGCCAGGCCCCTCCCCGCTCACCATCGTTCTCGTCGCTGTGCCGCCTCCGCGACATGCTGGCTGCCGGGCGGAGCCGAGCCGAGCCGAGCCGGGCCGGGCCGAGTCGAGCCGCGCCGGGCCGAGCCGCGCGCGCTAAGAGGGGGCGGGGAGCCGCGCGACGCTGCGCTGAGGCCCCGGCGGCGCCTAGAAGCGTTTCCCTCCGGCCGCCCCCTCCGGCCCCAGCTTCCGGCCAGCCGCGCCCGCGAGCTGCTTCCGGGGCAAAGGGCGGCAGGAGAGCGGCCACCACGCCCCGCCCCTTCCTCGCTCGCGCTGAGCGCCGCTCTATGGCGCGGCGGGGGATCACTTCCGGGGCGGGCAAGGGACCGTCGTCAAATTACCAGAGTCCCTGGGAGCCGGCAAAAAGGGCCCGATGCTGCCAGGCCCGTGACGCCCCCACGGGCCCGATCCTGGAGGCGTTCTCCGCCCCCCCATCCTGCTCTGAGTGAAGCCAATGCCCTAGCTCCTGTTGGCACCAATGGGCCCGATCCTGAGGTACCCCCAGCGCCGCACGGGCCCGGCCCCGATCCTGCCTCCCGGGTCTTAGCTACTGCTGGCTCCAGTGGGCCCGATCCTGAGCCCCTGCAGCGGCCATTGCCCCCACCAGGCCGGCGCTGTCAGGTCCAAGGAGGGGACGGGGCACGTGGCCCAGGAGCCCAGGCTGGGGGCAAAGGGCAGAAGCCTCCTGGCGGTGACTGTCGAACGGGGTCCAGGAGATTTGAACAGGATAGGTTAAGACAATGACATTAGTGGTGTTGGGCGAAAATCTCCCAGAACGGCCCCAGTCAGAGCTGGCACCTCACTGAACCGTACAGCACCTAGCGTGAGCATTTCTGTTCCTGCTGCCCATGGGGACGGGCGCAGCGGGTTGATCCCTGCGTCTACACACCTGAGCGCTGTCGGGCTCCTGCGCTGGCCACGGCTGGCGGTGCACATTGCAGAGCGGGGCTCACGCTGCCAAACCCCTTCAGCGCAGGGCCGGCTCTAGGCTTTTTGCCGCCTCAAGCAAACAAAATTTTGGCTCCCCGTTGCCGCCCCAGTGCTAGGCTACCCCCACCCCGTGCTGCGCCAGCCCTGGGCTCTCCCTGCCCCCCGCAGCCCCAGCTCTGGGCTCCCCTCTTTTCCACCCAACAGTGCCCTCCCCCCCACCGCACCCCCCTGGCTCCAGCTCTGGGCTCTCCCCTCAACCTGCACTAGCTGGGAATCGGGAGGGCAGAGCTGGGGGACTGTCCCAGCAGGGGGCTGAGGAGCCGGGATAGGGCAGCCCCAGGAGGGACAGGCCGGCCGGGAGCAGAACTCTGGAGAGCGGGACACGTGCCCTGCATGGCAGCACCCCGGGCACTGGTCCCCTCTATGGCCCTACTGCTGCTGCTGCTCCTAGCGACCCTGCTACAGCCCCTGGCCGGCTTGGGCCACTTCGCCCAGCCCCGGCTGCAGTGCTTGGGGGTGGCCGCTCTGCAGCACCTGCAGGCGGCTCCTTGCACCCCGCCGGGCGACCCCCAGCCTGAGTGTCCTGCGCTGCACATGTTGGAGCCCGCCCGACGGCTCGGCCACGGCTGGTGGCACAAACCACAGCGGCCCCAGGACGCCCCCGCGTGCACGACATGCTGCTGATGCTGGACCCCAGTCCCAGGGCCAGCTTCGGCCACCCGCTGTGGCTCTTCCACCTGTCGGGCCGGACAGCGTCTAACTGGCTGAGTGCCGGCCCCCAAGCAAAAAAAAAGAAAAGGATGGTGCTGGAACGCCGTCCCTGCTAACGTGCCGCCCCAAGCACGTGCTTGCTTTGCTGGTGCCTAGAGCCGGCCCTGGTTCAGCGAGTGAAATACCATCACAATACCAATACCATATGAAATACCATACCTGGCCCAAACCTCTCAGCTATGGAGGCGCCTGACTCTGATCAAAAGATTGGAAGCTGGGCTCCTAAATGCCTTTGAGGAGCTGTCCATTGTTACTAGTTTAGGTGCAGTCATGCAAATGCATCCATGTGGGAGACTCCCTGGGCTTTGTACATCTTTAATTAGCTGTCCAAGGGACCAGGGAAAGTCAGCTGCCTGTTAGAGTGTGGGACACACTGCTGCAATGTAAAAATCGAACAAGGAATCATACCAGGAACCAGATGGGACCTTAACTCAGGTGTAGTCAACAGGTGGACCATGGGTCAAATCCGGACCATCCGATGCTTTCGAACAGACTCGGAAATCTTTTTATTTACTTATTGACTCTGCCTATTCAGGGAGTTGCCTTTTGGATTTCATACTGCAAATGGAATTACCAACTTAAAACTGTCTCACAGCCTGGTCAATATATGTTATTCACTGAAAAAAATAGAGCTGCTTGAACTTTTCTCCCACAGAACAGTTCTCCATTGGAAAATGCAGTTTTGTCTAAAAACATTTTGGGGAAGCATGTACATTTTCAACAGCAAAATGTCAAATTATTTTTCCTTCCTTGATTTGATATCAAAACATTTTGCTTCAGTAAGGTGAAAATATTTCATAATGAATTCCTTGTTTTGTTATATTTTGTTTTGACATTATACATTAAATATATTTCTATGTTATATTTCACATTTTAGATTATACTATTGTCTTTCAACATTATCAAAAACAAAATGTTCTGAATGAAAAACGTGGAATTTCCATCCTGTAAAAATGTTCAAAAACTTGACTTTTTGTTCCAAAACAAATTTCAGAATGTTGCCATTTCCTGCAGGACAGAAATTCCCTTTTCTGGCCAGCTCTACTGAATGCATTTCCTACTTTGTGTGTGGTGAAAGTCCCCTGGGGTACAGACCATCTCCTGGTAGGGCAAACCTTGAATTCCTGTTACGCTCCAGTAGAAAGCTCTGGAAAAAAAGCTGGAGATGGACACAAGGAAGCTAGACGCACAAAAAGTACATGCATGTTGGTGTCACACATTTCTCTCTCGCTCTTTGGAGCAGTTTTATATGGTTTTGGTTTCTTTGTATGAATAGTAACGCCATCAAGATGAGCAGTCCATAGCTGTTATTTTGTCAGTATAGTTATTGTAAAAAGGTTGTGAATTGTAAATTGTCCCTGAAGTGAAGTGTTTCCAGGAAGGAGGTATGACCTGAGACATGCTTTCTCCAGTACAGAGAGAGCAGAACCTGCTACCCACCAGGGAAAGCGGAGAAAAGAGGGAGCCATAAAATCCATAGCCTCCTGAACCAGTCAGGGGGTTTGAAACCATGATTATTTCGGTTTACCGCTACCCAGACAAACTTGTGAGATAGGAAGAGATGATGGGAACTTACTGTTCTGAGCTTAGTTGACAATTTCAGAATCTGAAAACCGGTCATAAAGATCTCCCGCCAGCTCTCTGGTAACTTCGGTGAACACTGTTTTTATAGTCTTAAATTCTTAAAAGATTAAGGCTTGCTGCTGGTTGACTTTTTTGTAGGACAGTGACAAAGGCTACAAAGATAAAGACTGTCTTTAGCGGTGTCTGTCTGCAGTGTGCTTTTACTGTTTTGAATGTAGAGTGTTGATAATATGTTATTTGCTGTGTATGTTTGATGAGAACATATAGAAATCTGTTTTGCCTACGTCTTCCATAGATCACTGAACAGGATTTATGCCTAACTAGTGACACAGCAATGATACCTTCTTCTGCGCTGCTGGATGGAGGAGATGAAGTAGAGTGCTGTATTTTAAGATTTCCAGATCTGGACTTGAAAGATCCTTTTCCTTTGACAGCCAAAAGCAATCTCAAAGCGGAATCAGCTACCAGCATGAGAAAGAAGTATGCATTTGCGAAGAAGAAGGTACATTTTAGTTTAGTACTTTGTTGTGTATGTTCATAATGCAGATTACGCAATTGCACAATTTCTTTGTTTTCTTGTGAGAACTTGCTTTACTGTGTTCCTCTCTCATTCCTGCTACACTCTTAATTCTTGTTACAGTAATAAGTTAAAAATAATTTTGCTCCATTAGTATTATATTTGAGGAGTCTGTTGTACTTAAACCAAGAGCATTGGCAGGGCAGATTGAGAAATGGCATTGCTGAGGAATCCGAGGGTATTCACTTACCGTAACGCTGTGTCCAGTACCTGGACAGCCTATTTAAAAGCACCACATCACTGGGATGTGTCCTTCATCCAGTCTCCAGTCGCTTGACAGGATCTAGGAAGAAACCAAAGCCTAACTGACAGTGTTTGTAATGCTTGCAGGCATTTGCCCTCTTTGTCAAAGCAAAGGAAGTGCCGGCACCAGCTAACTGCCCTCCAGCCATGTGCAGAGCGGGACTGGGGTGGATATGCTGCAGACAAACCTTTAAAGACCTCACCGGCATTCACATCCATGTCGCCATGCAGCATTGCAGCAGCATCCAGCAGCAGACAGGTTTGATTCTAGAGCAGTTGGCTGCTGAAGCCAGCACCTCAAGTGACCCAGCTTCTGCAGAGGAGGCAGGTAGGCTAAGCGGTCCCAGCTGTAACAGCCAGGAGCTCTCTGATAGGCTCCCAGACACAAGCCATGTTAGTTCTGATGAATTGACAAGGTAAGAAATTGCTTCAGCAATATGAAAACTGTTTCTCACTGTTAGCCTGGGGTGAGCCCGTGTAAAGGCATCCAGGACGCTGTTTGCACCAGCTTAACTACAGCCATTTCAAGTTAGTTTTAATTAAACTGATGCAACTTTTGTGTATGACAAGGCCTTAGATGATGCAACGTCCCACCTTTGTCTCATCCCTCTAGGCCCCCTATGATTTATCTAGTGACCTAGAGCCCCGTGGACTCATTCCCACTTACTAAATGCACTTGGTGCAGCCATTCGGACTTGTGTGAAGCCCCACTATGCTGATCTGGGAGCATTTCACCCCCACTTTCCACTGGTGTAAATGACTGCACACTGTGCGCGGTGGTGGAGAATTGGGCCCCACCTCCGAGTGGAAGAAGGCCTGGGGTGGAGGACCTCACACACTCAGAGGCCATAAAAAGGCATCTCTTGAGGAAAGCAACTAGCAGGAGAGAGTGAGACTATGCCGGCTACCCTCTACTATCATCCTCTCCTGGCTCTCCAGCATGTGTGTTAGAACATTTGCTGTGGGCATACGTGAGTCTTACTGAGTGTAAGAGAGTCCAGCTTACACTACCTCAGAATTTGGCCCCTGATTGGCCCTTTAAAAGACCTGGATGTTTTTTGCACTTAGCTAATTCAAATTTAAGTTAGTTTTCAAGCTTCAGCCTTAGTCCTCAAGGAGCCTCCGACTTGTCTGGAAAACATAAGACCTTGTGTTGCATGTGTTTAAAGAAATCCGGTTCTCAAATGTGAATGAGGTCTGAGCTACTGGCCATGATATGTCATTCAGGCCTAGCTAGTGTTTTGTCAACATTGGCAAGGCCATTATAGAAAAAACTAGGGATATAGAGATTGGCACCATCTCTGATTTATTTCCACTCCTTGAAGCAAATGAAAAACAGCATAGCCTCACAAAACCCTTTGACAACAGCCTAGAGGGAACTGGCCAGTTCTCTAAGGATGAATTCCCCATCTGACACCAGTCACAGTATTAACTGCATAGTCTTATGTGCGGCTGAATCTAAAATACTCTTCCTGTTTGTTCTACTTCGCGGCGCTTGTGGCAGTGGAGTGGGAGAAGTGCTGTTATATTACTGTTACTGTGAGGTGAAGGACCCAGGGAGGCTCTGTGCTTGGCAGAAGTCCCTGTGCCAGCACCTTCATCTCACTGGCAAGGTAAGTCTTTAAGGAGGGGCTGTTTCCTCTCCCCATATTTGTCTCTGTTTAGTGAGAAATGATGTGCCTCAGAGAGCCAAGCTGTAATCAACATTATTACTTTGAGGGAGAGAGAAGAGCATTTAACAAGTTACATCAAACTGTATGGTACTGCAGGCCTGCCTCTACCTCAGTTTCTCCAAGTACTGTTCCTTGCCCACTCTGGTGATTTATTTGGCTCTGCCCTCCAGCCAGGTCACTACAAAAGCTCAATCCCCTTCTGGACTAGCAGAGTCCAAAGTTACAAACACAAAATAAAGGAGAGTTCTCAGCCCCTTTAAAGTTACTCACCCATCCACTCTCTGGGCTCAGCTCTCAAGGGCTCTACTGCCCCTCCAGGTGAAACACCCCCCACCAGGTTCCCAGGTACCTCCAAATAGTCCTGGGCTAAGACGGTTCCCTCAGGCATCAGGCCTAACCCAGCTCTCATCACCACACGAAGGGCGTCCATCTGTGTTCTTCCCCCAGCTGAGCCGGTTCTCTCCTGTTCAGCCCTTCCCTTCCGACCAGTGCAACAGGCGGGGCTGATTTAGTTCACAGCAGTAGGTTAGCCCTTCCAGGTCTGGGTAGGGTTGGGCTCATCCAGCCTGATTCCCTGCGTTTTATAGCATGGATCATATGCTACAGTACATAACACTCATGAACATCTTTTCCAGTCTGTCCTGACTAGCCTCCTCGCTACTCTGTTCTGCTGCTCCATTGCTCCTACAGCCTTCTCCCCAGTGCCTACCCTAAACTTTTCCTTCCTTAGCTTCAGCTCTTTGCTTCTTGTCCTGCTGTCTTCTTAGAGTACAAATAGTTCCTTTTCAGACATTCATAGTCTAGCTCCCTTGAAATTATGATCTGGGTCCATGACCCCTGACACTTCTTTTTGAAGGGCTACAGTAGAACCTCAGAGTTATGAACACCAGAGTTATGAATGACCAGCCAACCACACACTTCATTTGGAACCAGTAGTATGCAATCAGGCAGCAGCAGAGACCAAAAAAAAGCAAATTCAGTACAGTACTATGTTAAACGTAAACTACCAAACATAAAAATAAAGGGAAGGCTAAAAAAAGATTTGACAAGTTATGGAAACCATTTCTGTGCTTGTTTCATTTAAATTAAAAAGGCTAAAAGCAGCATTTTTCTTCTGCATAGTAATGTTTCAAAGCTGAATTAAGCCAATGTTCAGTTGTAAACTTTTGATAGAACAACCGTAACATTTTGTTCAGCGTTATGAACATTTCAGAGTTATGAACAACCTCCATTCCCGAGGTGTTTGTAACTGAGGTTCTACTGTATGTCCTTTTATTTCAGTCTGTCTTTCTGTCTCTCATCCCCACTCTGTTCATAATTTTTGTTGCCTCTCTTTGTATTTTCTTTAGCTTTTCTATATCCTTAGGGATTGGGGAGCAGAACACCATGGTATTCTGAGCTCAGAAACCAGCCTATGTCTGGTCTATGAAAGGCTTCCCAGAACTGATAGTATTTAAAACACAAACCCAAAAGCCCTTCATAGACAAAGTCATGGTCCTCTAGCCAGGAGGAGAGAGAGAAAGCACCTTTATATTCTTGCTGGTTTTTCATGCAGTTCCTAGATACCACAGTGAAATGCCCTGACACATTCATTTCTCTTTCTTTGCTCACATATTTAACTTGGTAGTTTCTCAGTGCTTCCTTCTCAGAGATAGGTGTTACATTTGCCCTTGTCAGGTGCATATTTTCCTCTCTCAATGTAGTAAAAATTTGCTTCTATCTGTTCTCAGATTTTCTTCACTTTAAAAAAAAAATCGCTACTGGTGTAGCTATAATGAATCCGAGTTGGTTAGATTTCATTGTGACACAGGCACTTTCACCCTTTCTTTCTACCTACTTTATTGGGACTAATACCACAGTCCTCACTCTGCCAAAACTCCCACTGGGGGTTCTGTTTGACTAATTACTGCAAAATTTTCCCCTTACTGGTTTGTTTTTTCTGCTTCTTGCACAAGGTTTTCTGACTTCCTCATTATCATTTTTATGAGTACAGCGCAAAACCGGCCACAGAACAATTCCTACCTTTTGCAGTTTTTCTTTTGCTGCATTTCTCCTCTTTCATTCAGGATCACTATAGTTTTTTCCCCACCTTTTCCTTTTTCCTGAACATTTTTCTACCACTCTCCTCTCATTGCTGGCTGGTCCTGGTTCATTAACTGCATTTTGATTGGTTTGCATTATGACTAGATCTTAAATCTAGCTTTCCTTTCTGGCTTCTAGGTGCGCATTGCTTCAGAAGGCATTAATGGGACAGTTGGTGGAAGCAAAGTAGCTACCACTCTTTATATAGAGGCAATGCTTTCCCATCCTCTTTTCAAAGCCATTTTGTGCAGAGAGGATTTCAAGGTAAGAGAAAGAGACCCACGTACAGTTATTATTTATTCACATGTTTGTTTTCATCCTCAGAATTTCTTTTAGAAATAAGTGTTACTTCTTGGTAGCGTCCCTCTGTTGCACTAAAAATCCACATTGAACACAAGGAATTCAACTCCTGCCGTACTGGCCCAAGGAACAGTTTACAGTATTTGTGGATAAATGGTTTTGTTTTATTATTATTTACTGTCCCATGGACAGTTTTTTTTCCAGTGAGAAAACATTTTTATGTTATAAATAAGACAATCAGATGGAATAATTGAGCATCATTAAACTAAAAGTCCTTATAAAATTCTAGTGCTAATTTAATCTTTTTTCATGAGGGCCCCAGGAAAGCCTTCAGCTGTGTTTGTGTGAAGTTGCACATGTATACTCCTGCATTGCATTCTCCCAGCTCAAACACTAGCGTGTGCAATTGGCACATTCTCACATAGGATGGAATTTTCACACACCGAGCTCCTCCTGATGCACGTTGCTGTTTGTAAAATCCTGAATCTGGCTGGTCCTTCATGCATTACATCCGGGTCCAGCAATCCTCATGGATCACTGCAGATTGCCATTAGATACAGTCACACCAGGTGTGCTCTGTGTCAGGGATTGTTCTGACTGAAGATCCCAATGAACCACAAACCCACCAGCAGAGCCAGAGATCAGAAGGGAATTTTGTTCTTTTAAATTTGACATGAATTCAGCGTTGGTGAAAGGTCCCAGCTTCTCAGTCCCAGATAATGAAACCTTTCTTTAATCAACAAAATAGACTCAGCACATTCAATGGCAGGACAGGCCTCCCCATACTGCCTGCTAATGGGTCTTGTTCCTGTCCAAGAAGAACCGCTGCTAAGAGGAAGTGGCTGGCTCAGTTTCCATGGCACATTCAGCCCTTGGCATCTCTCCCTTAGTGGCCCGTTGACTTTTCTTTTTAACAGTTATTTGAATAACTGTCCACTGGGAGCTAGTCTGGAAGCACCACTAATCTCTGGTGGATTCAGAGAGGCAACTTTGAAAGGAGAGAAGCCATCACCAATCCCCCGTGCCATCAGAAATCTGTCATGCAATCCCCCACAACGTCGTGCTTGTACTCACATGACTTTAGAAATTAGAGATACAGTGGAATCTCAGCAAATCTGAAGGTACCTGTTCATCTGTTGGTAGGTCTTTAATTTGACAGCAAGGTGTCTCTTTGGCAGCATGACCTTATTTTTAATTTCCCAGAGCAGTGCTGGAGGAGCTCACTGTTTCCCAGACCTTCGAGTTGGCGTATTTGAAGAGATCGTACCCATGGGCATCGATCCAAACAAAGTTTCCTACAAAGAAACCGGTACATTCATTTTATGAACAATAACAACTTGTTAATAACAGAGATTGGAACTGAACTGTGAGGCAAATGATAGAGTAATGCACTGTCACCAGAACACCATCTTTGCACGGTAACCAGGATATGACAAAAACATAGATAGCATTGTTAGAAAACGTCCAGGGGAGCTGCTGTGCTTGCAATGGGGGTTCCCTTCATAGTGAAGTTGCTGCATCAGGCCATTGATTTGCACAATATTTAGTTGCTTTGATGGCTTGAGATTAAGCCATCCATTTCATTCCACCAAATTAGTAGTAGTTAAGGCAGGGGTGAGCAAACTTTTCGGCCCGAGGGTCACACTGGGGTTCAAACTTTTGCAGAGGCACCGGGCAGGGAAGGCTGTTCCTCCCCAAACAGCCTGGCTCCACCCCCTATCCGACCACCCACTTCCTGCTCCCTGACTCAGAACCCCCGACCCAGCCATTCCCCCCCGTTCCTTGTCCCCTGATTGCCCCCTCAGGAGCACCCCCACTCTAACTGCCCCCCCAGGATCCCACCCCCTATCTAGACCCCCTGCTCTCTGTTCCCTGACTGCCCTCTCCCGAGACCCCTACCCCCTGGAACCTCACCACCTAAGTCCGCTCCCCCAACTTGCTTACCTGCTCAGTCAGGCACAGGGCCGCGCGGCTTGTGAGCAGGGGGTTCGACTATATGACCTCCTGAGATCCCTTCCAACCCCGATAGTCTATGACTCTATTCATTCCAAAAAGGTAAAGGATCCGCTGAAGACAGTAGAATAGTAGCACAAAACACTGGAATGCCCATAGTCACTGGGACTTGTGCAAGCCCAGCAGAGAGGAGCAGTATGGCTCCAGTGATTGGTAGTGGGCTACAGAACTTCTTCTTCTTCTTCAACACTTAGCCAGACAGTTGGCCATAGCCAGAGGTTACAAGCCACCCAGAAAACGGCATTTGCTGTAACGTATTTTGGCATCCTGGCAATATGTTCGAAAAGCGTAAGGCGCTGCCTGCAGACAATGGCCCCAGTAGTCCGTAGACCCGAATGTCCATAAACATCTGCATTACAGATGAAGCTACCGAGCTGCTCACTGCTAAGCCACTGATTCAGATAAGGCAGGAATTACATGGCTCTGGGATGGTCTTAGGTTAGCTCCCTGGAGCCCACCATGCCCCTTCCCCACTTGACATCATTGGGTTAGAGCCCAAGAACTGAATGGGCCTGGCGACAAAGCTCTTCTTTCATCCCTCCAGGTCAGGACTGAGGTAGGTTAGCAAGTTCTGGGCCAACATGACCTGCTTTGTTCTCCAAGATGACAATGCAACACCTTTCATGAGCACCTGTGCTGTCCCCCGCCCCCGGTAGCGTTCTGTAAACACGCCATTGTTATCCGGTCTTTGGCGCCGGCGGGCAGGCGGGCCAGCCTGGTCCCTTAGGTGTGACGGAGCCCTCTACGAAGACAGCTGACGCCCGGGGCGCTGTTCTTGGAGATGCTGTAGAAAGCAGTGGAGTTCGTCTGGGCTCACATTGACGTAACAGAGTAGGTTGGCTCTGCATGAGCCAATTCTTGAACCCTCCTCCAGGACAGGCGCATGAGTGTAGAGTGGCAGGTGGGGATACCTTGATGTGACCTTTGTTCAGACCCTGCTGGACCAGACCATTCGAGGCCTGATCCTCCCCTACCCTGCACCCGGGTGGAGTGAGTGTAAAATGCCACCAGTCAGCAGGGCCAGGTTTTGCACGCGAAGGGTGTAAATGGCAGGGCGAGGAAGCAGAGGTTCAGCCTTGCTGTTCCACCCAGCCCACTGTAAGCCAGATGGCAGCTTGGCATCCTTTGTTCCCTGGACTCAGGCTTTGTTCGTTCACTGAAGCCTGTGGAGGGACCGTAGGTTTGGGCTGGGACCAGCTGACATTCCAGGACTGCTCACTTCCCAGAGAAGCTGGTCACGCGCATGTCTCTGCTGGGTTAGGGGAGGGGCCAAGCGGCGTTGCTAAGCTGGTCAGCATTTCAAACAGTTCAGCTCTTCAGCGCTTTGTGCCATGTATTGTTTGACTTTCAGGAATCCATTTATCCCCTGAGGAATTTCATAAAGAAGTAGAAAAATATTTATCTCAGGCTCCTCAAGCACAAAGCAACACCATTTTACTGGACTGCCGGAACTTTTATGAAAGTAAAATAGTAAGCGCTGTGTATTTGCTCCCTGCGAGGTATTGGTGGAGGCTGGGGGGATCATTTCACGCTGTCCACATGGGTGGATGATGTGACGGAGGGGAAGGGATGCCCCCTTACAGCTCTCCGGTGGTGCCAATTCGTGAATGGTCCGTCGCCCCAAGCAGCAAAGGGCCTGCCTGCCTTCTCCGTGCCGAACTGGGGATGATCCTCAGCGCACAGCACACTGTCCTGCAGCAGTGGAGCAGAGTGTGTAGTCTGAGGGGAATGCCAAAGCTTCAACAACAGAGAAAAGCCATTCTGCTCTAGTTCAGCCAGCCAAAGCCCTCCCTGCCTTGGCCATCAGTGCAGCAGAGACACATCCTGACTGAGTCCCTGTCCTCCAGCCACGTCCTCTGGGCCAGCCGCAAGGAGGAGCCTCACTGTTCTGTTCCAGCAGGGGATCCCCTTCACACTGGCTATGGGGCCAGAATCCAGATGCTGTGAGGCACAAAGGTATTCAGGTGCCAAACTAATTCCCATGTAAGTCAGTGAAAGTTAGGGGTCTAAATAGTCCATGAGGCGCCAAAGTAACTGCAGTGACCTGGAAGGTCAGGCCCGAAGGGTTGGTTCTTTCTGTCATTCAGCTGATGTTCTCCCCCTTTCACCAGTGCTGTCGATCACACAGCCACCTCTTCTTGTTACAGGGTCGTTTCCAGGGCTGTCTGGCTCCAGACATCAGGAAGTTCAGCTACTTCCCCAGCTACGTAGATGAAAATCTCGAGCTTTTTAAAAACAAGCGTGTGTTGATGTACTGTACAGGAGGGGTCCGCTGTGAGCGCGGCTCCGCCTACCTCAGGACCAAGGTGAGGGGCCATTCTGGGAGCACGTGGGTCAGGGGCTTGGGGCATTCATTGCCCAGCCTGGGAAGGACTATGTGGGCATGGCTTTTTCTGCTCCTGGTTGGTGAAGTTGTGATTTGTAGGGTGGGTGGAGTGTAAGGCACATATGTGTGTACATCTGGTGGGAAGCGTAAGAAGAGCAGCAGGCATGTGCCCCAAACAACCAGTCCATGTTGGAGCTCTCTGTAAAATAAGAATTGCAGTGGGGGGATCTCAATTTTCAGCCCCCACTCACCCCTCCTTGTACAGTGTGACCTATGTAGAACCTGTGTTTGTTGTGCAAGGAATGCTGGGTAACTCAGTGTACTTCCTACTTGGGTGGAGAGGAATGTCATACAGCTGAGGACAGACTCAGGTACTTCCGGGATCCTGTTTTCTGGGAAGAGACACTTGAGGCCCAGGCTCAACGTGTAGGTACATTGCCCGGGGAGGTGGTGGAGTCTCCATCGTTGGGGATTTTTTTAAGAGCAGGTTGGATAAACCCCTGTCAGGGATGGTCTAGATCAGCGGTTCTCAAACTGGGGGCGATTCCAGGGGGGTCACGAGCTCCCATTGCATTCGGGGGATGCTCCGAGTGTAGGAGTGTGTCCGCCAAAGAGCCACGAGTGGAACTCTTCTGCTTTCGGAGGCGTTTCGTTGGACACATGGAGAAACACAGCACGTCCTCTGAAAAGCCGCCGAAACCGGAAGAGTTCAATTTGGCAGCAATTCGGCGGACGTACCCGGGCCGCCAGTGGACGCGGAACAGCAAAAAGGGGTCTCGAACTGAAGAAGAGTGAGAACGCCTGGTTTAGATAATACCTAGTGCTGCCATGAGTGCAGGGGACCGGACTAGATACCTCTCAAGCTCCCTTCCAGTCCTGTGATTCTGTGACGGCCCTTTCTCAGAAGAACCTGTAATTCCTCTGCTCTGGGGCTCCTGCTGCTTCCTGGTGAAGTCCATCCACTGGGCACAGGTTTCACTGAGACATGGCGTCTATCCTCCCTTTCAGAGCCTCTCCCACTTAGGAGCATGTTTCCTTTCCCGTGAGCCCTTTCACCAGTTCCCCTGAGAAGTTCTCCCATTAGGAGTGTAGTGGCGTGACGACTCACCCCTGCGGTGCCTCCTGCTGGTCGTCCTGGAATTAGCTCACTCCAGCATGGAGCACCCTCTGCAGGCCAGTGTCTCGCTGTCCGCTGGCCCTGTGTCACTCCTGGATCCCAGTGCCCTTTTACCTGGGGTGCTACCCCCCTGGCAGTACCCCCACATTCTGCCTCTGGGTCTCCCCTCCCTGGGGAACCTCCCACCCCCTTATCCCCACCTTGCCTCAGCCTATGGGCTACTGCCAGTCAGCATCGAGCCCCCTTTCACTGCAGTCTGTATAAGCCAGTCATCCTAGGCATGGGAGGCTTGAGCTTGCTGCCTCTGTGTGGGCTGCTCCGTGCAAACCCCCCCCCCCCCCGTACCCCTTTTGGCCTTCTACTAGGTTGGCAGCCTGGGGGGGTTCCAGGCTGGAGCTCCCCAGCTCCTCTAGCCTCCCCCAGCCCAGCTCCACTCTAGGTTCCTACTCAAGCTCCCCAGCAGCCAGGCCCCATCTTCCTCCCCCTGTCTGCCCCCAGCTCACAGCCCTCTTATAAGGGCCAGCTGGGCCCTAACTGACCCAGCCACAGCTGTGGCTGCTCTGCCCAATCAGCCTGGGAGCTGTTTTAAGCCCTTCAGGGCAGGAGCGGGTGAGCATCCTGCTACAAGGAGCTTCCTCTGTCTGTGTTGTGGGGCCTGGTCCTCTGTTGTCTAGGGAGCACCCCCTGCCCCGGGAGCAGCTGCCAGTACCTGCCCCAGGTACTTCCGCCCTGTGGTCTCTCCTGCCTGAGCCCCCACCATCCGTCACAAGGCCTCGCTGTTCCTTCCCTGATTAAGTACTGCCCAGCTGCTTAGGCCGTGGGCTACCCCCAGGTGGGTCTGGGCTGGCTCCTCTTCAGCAGAGCCAGGCCCAGGTAGACTGGGAGCTGACGGCCTTTGGGCCAGCTGCCCTGTGCCATGTTCCCATCACCCACTATCGGAGCACCTCACAGGCACAGGCTGAATCCTCACAAGAGTCCTAGGACGCTCTGAAGGCTCATCCCCCTTCCACAGCCAGGAACTAGAGTGATCAAGTGACTGAGCGATCAGAGTGGACTCACTGCTGGACACGGCGTCTAGATCGCCCAGGTCCTCGTCTAGCACCCCAGCCACCTGACCATCCTCCCTCTCGCACACCTCTAGGCCTTATCCCCAGTCCAGAGAGAGCACGAGATCAGTCCAGATAAACTTCCTCGCGAGAGCTGAGGCTGGCTCCATTTATACCAGTGTTACCCCAGAGGACGTCCCCAGAGCTACACTGGTGTAAGCAATGGGAAAAATCAGGCCCTAAGTGCATTTACTGTGCAGAGACCAGTCTTCAACCTCGTGTCCTCTTGGGCCTGGTGTTTCAGAATCCAGACCACAAATCCCATTCACAAATCACAGAAGCAGGGACCCTTTGGCCCCTCTTCAGTCTTGGCAGCCACAGTGATACCCAGTAGGAACTGACCGTGGGCACATGCCCACTGGCTCATGACTGTCGCTGGGATATTGTTCCCTGGGTGTGCATTGGGCCGTCTGGCACAAGCTGGCGGGGACAGCCTAAGCGAGGTTTTCTGGGGCTTTGTTTTAAACAGGCTGCGTGCAGGGAGGTTTACCAGCTCAAGGGCGGCATCCACAAGTACCTGGAAGAGTTTCCCAACGGGTTCTACCGGGGGAAGCTGTTTGTGTTTGACGAGCGTTACACCATCTCGTCCAATGCCGATGTCATTGCAGGTAGGGCCAGCACGGCTCAGCTCACAGGACGAGAGTGTGAGCGTCACCCCGGAGCCCTCTAGGACAGAGGCTCGCACAGTGTGGTCTGGGGAGCACCGGCAGCAGACAGCAGGTTGGGCTCAGGGGTGCCGGCCTTGCTGCCGTGTTTCCAGCTACTGAATTGCTGTAAAGCCAGCTAAAAATCCATGGGCCGCTTTCCGCCTGCGGCTCTTTGACAGCTGGTGGCACAGGGATGTCTGGGATCAGGAGTGAAGGGTCTCAAGTTACCATTGAGTAATGGTCTCAAGTTGCACAGGGGGAGGTCTAGGTTGGATATTAGGAAAAACTTTTTCCCTAGGCGGGTGGTGAAGCACTGGAATGGGTTCCCTAGGGAGGTGGTGGAATCTCCTTCCTTAGAGGTTTTTAAGGTCAGGCTTGACAAAGCCCTGGCTGGGATGATTTTGTTGGGGATTGGTCCTGCTTTGAGCAGGGAGTTGGACTAGATACCTCCTGAGGTCCCTGCCAACCCTGATAGTCTCTGATTCTGTGATTCTAGGGGAGGTTATCTGCACTCAGGCTTGGCGGGGCAGGAGGCCACGAGCTAATGTTTCTGTGATGTTGTGGACAGCACAGCACACTGTCCCCCTAGTGTAGGGCGCTAGCAGTCCTACAATCACTGCTGGATTGTCACCCCTTTACATGCGTCAAACCACTCTGAGCCGGCAGAGCACTAGGGACTGAAACATCCCTTGACTCTTCTCCCTGCACACGGAGCCAGCTCCACTAACCTTTGCCTGCCACACTGTGGAAGAAAACCTGATAGCAGCAGCCCCCGGGGCACTCGGCTGTTCCTGGATTTCAAGGCGTATGCAGCCCCGAGAATTGTATTTCCCTCTAGATGAGTGAACACGCCCTGGCTGTCCAGCTGTGGGGGCTCGTCCCCTAGTGAGGATGTGGGCTAAGCTTGCCAGAGGCTTTTCTGCTACCTGTGAAGTGGAGTCAATCACTATTTGAATGACTCTTGGCAGCCCATTCTGCAGGACAGTCTTAAGGCAGAGCCCTGTGGCCAAGGATTGCCTGGCAGGAGAGCACAGTGCCCCCAGTGCAAGTGGGATAGACGGGGCAGGATGGGGTTTAATGCCACTTCTCCTCTCCCCAGAATGCAGGTACTGCGGGATGCTATGGGATCAGTACAGATTCTGCTCCAGCCTGCACTGCCGGCAGCTTGTCCTGACCTGCCCAAGCTGTCAAGCAAAGGGATTCACAGCTTGCTGTGCCGTTTGTCAGGAGAAAGGGCTCGGGCTGGCTTCAGACCCTTCTGGACGGATGGTCAAGGAGGAATGTGAATGCACGGACAGACGGCAGCGGGTCCCAGTCAAACACGTGTGAGAGAAGCACGGGCAAATGTTGGAGACGCCCTAATATACACTCGCGTTCTAGGGCATGGGGCTTCCAAGCGGGGGTGCCCGCTTCCCAGTCATTTTCATTGGCTTTGTACATTCAGACCCCGGAGGTGGCTTTGAAATGCTCAGCCCAAGTGTTTCTTTAGCGCTTGATTGCACCATGAACTACCCCCGGCCAAGCGTAAATGAACGGAGCATCCAACACAACAGTGGTGCTACAGGCTTCCTCCCACTGCGGTGAAGTTACTGCTCTGCCTCCCACACTATGACGAGCGCCAGGGAGAACTTTATGAGTATAGTACGTGCCTTACGATTCGGCCACTCACAGCCAAACAGGAGCCAGAAAGTGACGGAACAAGCAAGGTCTGTGCTGTCTTTGCCACCATTATGGAGCCATGTGTGTGTCCTGGGCTCACCCCACAGACTCTGCATGGGCTGCTAGGGAGATGGAGGCAGCAGGTTTTTAATCACTAGGAACACAAACAGACTGTGGTTGAGGCTATTTTTCACAGAAACACCAGCAGCCTGCGTCTTCTCTCCCTTACACCAGTGTAAGTCATGCTAGCTACACAAGTTCCTGGATTTACACTAGCAACCAGCAGGTGTGAGACCAGATCCTGGACCCACAACTTCATCACAGCAAAAGCTGACGACACTCAGTGGCCACGCACAACCTCAGTCAAGTTCATCTGGCGGGACGTTGTGTGGGAAGAGAGAGAAGTATAACGCACTCACTGCCCCACGCTCGTAGCCTACCATGCAGAGGGGAATTCATGGGACTGAGCTTTTAAAGGGCCAAGATCCAGCCCTTAGTCCAGGACTTGCATTGTGCTGTGCAGAAAACTGGTGGGATTCTGAAATGCAGCCATTTGCTGAGGAAAGCACAGGGGCATGATGTAAATACTAATGAGCAGCATAGGATTAGGCGTGGTGGTGTGTGGAGTCCCCACCAGATTGTGCGCAGTGGACACACGAGAGCCGTGTATCCTGAGGGGTTAAATGCATCTCCATGGACTGAGCGTGGTACTGCTACACTTACCAGCATGGACTATGTAGCTCTGCTGCTGCTGTGGCCTGTCAAACGTGACTCTCAGCCCTTGTTAAAGGCAGAAGAGGCCTTCAGGAACCTCAGAATTTGTCCCATCACTTGAAGCTCTGACTGAAGTCACTGGGCCCGGACCAGGCTCCCCAGATGGCCTTCGCTCGAGGTAGGCTTGTCAAGCCCCTGACAATGCCACGTTTGTAAGGAGGTTTTATTAATTGTTTGGAAGACTTGTCACTAGTGAAGAAAATCCCCTTTGAGACACATTCCCCCGTCTGTACCAACGACCGGCAAAGTCAGTGGCTGTGGCCTGACAATGGCTTTTAAAAAAAACCCTTTTGCTCAATGTCCCAGGGTCTGCTATTCACGGCTCAGCAGCGCCTCCTTGTGGCTCATCTGGGTAATTAGCTCACCTTTGTCCATGGGTCGTGCAGTCTGTTACCTCCATCACTTGCTCTCTGCAGCACTGCTTCTTCATGGCTTAGCCCTCTGGTCACATTCCCATTGGCCTCCCCTCCAGGCTGTTATCGGAGGCTCAAGGTCTCAGGCATTCTCCATCTTCACTGCACTGATTGTGCCACTCCCGCACTGGCTGGTAGGGAAACCTGGGCCTGCCCGCTACACCAGGCTCCAAGCCAGAGACCCTCAGCCCAGCACATCATGTCTGGCCCTGTCACCCTCACTGCTCCACCTTCCCTGAACTGTGTCCAAGCCTGCCTTTGTCAGGCTCCTACTGTCCCGCCTGTACCAGGGCATGGGCCTGCAGGCTCACCTCCCTGCAAACCGCTCCTAGGATTTAGAAAAGCCCCACCTGTTCCCACCCAGGTGAGCTGTGCTCTCAGCCAGGCTCATGGCCCCTTAGCGCCCCAGCAGGTGCAGCCTAAGGCCTCTCTTGCCACTTTGACCCCGTCTGGGGTGGGGTGGGGGGAATGCCCATCACACTCAGTTTTCTACAGTTGCTGATTGTCAGTTACACTTTCCAAAGCAGGGGGAGGAAGGCATTGCACCAGACTTAGAGGGGACGCTCATTTAAGGCACTGGTTGCGTTCAATCCCACAGCAAGGCCTGTCTTCGCTGACATTGATCCCATAACAACTGCTGGATGCTGCTTTGTGTTCTCCAAGCTGGGCTTTCCCATCTGCTCTAAGGTTGACTGTGGGGCCCTCCCCAGAGCGGATGTTAGGTAATAATAATGCAGGGGCTGAGCGTAAGCCCCTGATGTGACTAGTGGCGCCCACTGACACTGGCCTTTGGAAGAGGCCCCTATTTCCTATGGCAGCTGGTGTCCCCGGCCCTGGGTCGATGCTTGGAGCACCTTTCCTGGGTGGACTGGCGAGACGGCCCAGTTCTGTGCACATCTGAGCAGACTGCTCTGCCGTGAGCTAGCGAGTGGAATCTGGACTGAGGTTTTTATTGATTTTTCTAAAGCCTTTGGAGGTGTCTGGTGGGATTAGGACTGTCCACCCGGCACTGCGCTAATCACGCCCCTTTCTGGTTTTGCAGGATTCTCTAATCCTTTGTATGGGGCTTTACACAAAATTGCATAGACACCTTTTATTTGTCATTTCTGACACATTTATTACAATTTGAAGAGCAACAATCAAACACGTCTGTATTTCCCACTCCAGGTTAAAGTGTGACAGAGATATATATAGCAAATCAGGGCCAAAGCCTGCAAACCCCAGTCATGCAAAAATGCTGTTGAAATTCGTGGCAGTTTTGCTGTTCTGTCCAATGCACAGACTGCAGAACTCCACTGGGAACAGCAGCAGGCAGAAGGTTGTTTATTACGTGAAACAGATTGCTAGGACGGATTCTTTAGGTGTATAAACAAAGTCCTCATCTGGCAATGGCTCTGCATGGGCAGCCCAGGCTCCCACTGGAGTCAGTGGGAGTGGGTGTGGGTAGAATGGCCTGCAGGTGAGGAACCCACTGCTGGAAATTCCTCCCTAGAAAGGCAGCGGGTTTTTATCACCACACAATTGCCTGGTGCATTTATCCAACTCTGCTCAAATGGCCTCCTGGACGAGATGGATTCCCAGGCAGGGTATTTTCAAGGAATTTCTTTATTGGGCTGCACTATTCAGAAACGTGGGATGTTGGTGAACTAAAATCTCTAGAAGAACAAGAAGTTTTGCAGATAAATAAAATGGTCACCCAGCCATTTACTGTACAAGTGAGAACACGCTCATTACAAGACCCAGTAAAAGCACAGGGGGCACTTTCCGAGAGAAAATCTGGAGGGAAGTTCTGCCCCTATTGAAGTCAATGAGAATTTGCTCCTGACTTCAGTGGAGTCAGGATTTCATTCCCAGTCTCTTATAACAATGGTTTTACATATCCATGCAAAAGGAGAAAGGAAGATTTTGATGTTCCATCTAATACCTACTGCTCTATTTTTATAGATAATCAGTGGCCTTACGTTCTCTGCATTTGGGAGGATGGGAGTAAAAAAGACTAATTCTTTTGGGGGGGAAATATGGGTGGTTTTGACATCCTGTCTGCAAATAAAGTCAGCAAATGTTGGTAATTAATTGTAATTTACAAGTCCTTCAAAAGGATAGTAGCAAGGTGGTGGGAGAGTAGAACTGCTTGTCAAACAGTTAAGCAAGTTGAAAAAATAAAGTATTTTTTTAAATACTTATGCAACTTGTGTAGAACAGTGATTTTTTCCACGCATGCATAACACATCCTAAATATATCTGAAACACCACACAGGAAATCCTAAGAGAAATTAAGTCATGGGTGAATTAACAGTCACTTTTGTGCTGTGATGTATTCTACACCGAGACTGCTTAAAATTGGCAACTCGTAACTGGATTGACTCGGCTTGACTCTAAAGAAAACATCATTAGTCCTGTTTGATCAAATCATCACCTACAATCGCTAGTTAATTTAAACCTTTAGTGCATAATTATGCAACACAGAACTGAGGCACCACAGATATTTGGTGCAGGCACTTTGCCTTCGGATTTCCAGGTTATAGCACACACCACCAGGCACGATCCTCACAGCCGGGATCTACACCATGGTTCGGCACTTGGGGTAGAAAGGCCCATTCAAGTCTGCAAGTCTCCTCTTCCTCACTGAAAAAGAACAGGAACAAGGGTCAGTCAAGGCAGACGCTGCACAATGTGGATGACAGGTGTATCCACAGATAGTTTAAAACCAGACCAAAACTCATGGGAGGGGAAAAGTTAAAGTCAGAAGGGACAAGTAGATCATCTAGCCTGACCTCCTGTAGAGCACAAGCCAGAGATTTTCACCCAGTTATGCCCACATTGAGCCCAATAACGTGTGTTTGGCTAAAGCATCTCTTCCAGAAAGGCATCCAGTCTTGATCAGAAGATGACAAGAGATGGAAAACCATCACTTCCCTTGGGTGTCTATTCCAGTGGTTAATCACCCTCGTTAAAAACTTGTTCCTAATTTTTAATTTGAATGCCTGTGGCTTCAGCTGCCATCCCTTGATTCAGGGTTGAGATTTTCAAAGCACTCTGGGGGATTTAGCCTCATCTCTTCTATTCAAATTGATGTGTGACCTTGAGAACACACATCAGGGTCTTTAGCATCAGTTTAAAAATCTACGAGGTTTTAAAAAAGTGCTCAGAAATTGAAATAACTGTCGTCAGTTTCAAACGGGGACAGTGTTCATAGGGTTCTGTTAAACAAGAGTTTGCTAGCTCAAGTACATCTCTCCCTGATTGCTTCTCATCAGGTGGTGGTCAGCATAGAGGAGGCAAGGACAGAACAGCTGAGGAATGCCTGCAGCTGCACAAGGAGAGTATGGCTTCTTAGCCATTCCTTATCTTTTACTGCGTCTCTATAGCTTAATACAGGCCTTCCTACCTCAGGAAAAGTGCCCCTGCCAAAATAGGCTTTCCCTCATTAATCTCTGAGCTGCGTTTTTCTGCTCCTCTCCACACTGTAGTGAGCATTTTCCGAGAAGGTTTTTAAAGTGGACACAGACACAGTTTATATATTTGAAATAAATACGAAGGAAAAGAAAAAGCAGCTGGAAAAGGGAGAATGCAGAAATTAGCTCATAGGATGACTGTACAAAGCCTGCCATCTAACATGCTACATCATACAAAGAACCCTAAAGGACAGGAGTGCTGGCAGCTGAGCCAAAAGCAATAAAACAGAAGCTAGAGAGAGTAAAACCACGTTTGAGTTGAGCCAGGTGGTGGCAGCTGAGAGCACAAGCAGTGGAACACAGATAGAAGGCTATTGCCAGGAGGGAAAAAATTCTGTCTGTACTTATACATCGTCCAATTGCAGAGCTGAGAAGTTATGCCAGGGGCCGTCAGAGCGACGTATACGAGCTGCAAACAAGAACCAAATCAGATATCTTCTGTACAGTTCTTATCATCAGGGAGGCAAAATACATGTATATAACAGCGGCATGACAGGCAAAGTCACCAACTTATCAATCAAAATGAAGCAGGAGTGAAAAATTAAACGTAATGCCTTTTTTATGATTAACCTGGTGACGCGCGTACATTTCAAGTTCATGAAAACCAACTCTGATCCGAGAGTCAGTGAGCAGTGAATTTCTAGTTGAACATGTAACTTTTATCCATTTACTAGTGCCAGAGAAAATCCTCCTTGTACCGTGCCAAGCCAAGAAACTCTTCATTTGAGGTGAAATACATATGCACAAAGGGGAAAAGTAATTGTGTTGGGGAACTGTGCGTGCATTTATGCATGCAAGTAGTCCCCCAGGCCATCTCGTGCGTATAAAGGTATGCACATGCTTAAGTGTCTGCAGAATCAGAGCCACAATTTGGAAGCACTCTGAGGTGCAAGGTTCTGTTGCTCCTGGGGAAATTCTGCACCACTGCGCACACACATAATTCAGAGCTTTTTTCTGCAGAAAATACACCCTGCTGGAAAGGTGCTGCAGTTAGGCCTTTTCCTCACCACTGGCCACTGTGGTGCCAGAACAGAGAGCAGCCACTTCTGGTCCAACACCAGCTACAGATAGGGAGAAAGGAGGCTGCCTTCCTCACAGCACCCTGCCCACGGGGCCAGGTCAGAAGAATGGGATTTGGGGGGACAGACAGCATGGAGCTGTTTGGAGAGGTCACAGACTGGGGTTCAGAAGGGCTAGTGGTGAGGACAGACTTGGGCAGGAGCTGAATGGGAGTTGGGGTGCAGGGACAGATGGGGTTGGGGCAAGGGACTGTTTGGCGGTGCAGGGACACACAGGGACAGGGGAGGAGGGTGCAAGTACACATGGGGTTGTGGGGAGGAGGGGTGCCTGAGTGGGGCTGCAAGGACACGTGGGAATGGGAGGATGCATGGACACATGGGGACAGGGGCAGATGTACCTGACTGAATGGGAGAATCTGAGGGTCAGCCAGGGTCTGCATGAGGGAGGCTGCCTAACAATCCCTCTCTGCCCCCCAAAATAACCTGTCCCATACTTCTCCCACCCACACCCAAGACCCCTCCAGGCTCACTCCCAGACTCCTTCCCAGCAATTACTTCCCTGTCCCTCAGCTCTTCCCTTACCCCTGACTCCCGCAAGCCTTCACATTGCTTCTAAGTGCTGCAGAAAATGAACTTGGATAAATCCAGGCCTGAGGAGGGCAATTATTTCCCAGCCATGACTTGGCTGTGGCGGGTTCAGTGCTATAGCAATATTAGACCTCCTGTATACCCAGGGCTTTACCTACTCCAAGCACTCTGTAAACCTTAGCTACAGAATGATGGATGGCAGGAGAGAGATCACTTGATCATTACCTGTTAGGGTCACTCACTCTGGGGCACCTGGCATTGGCCATTGTCGGTAGACAGGATACTGGGCTGGGTGGACCTTTAGTTTGACCCATTACGGCCAGTCTTATGTTCTTATAAAGCCCCACAATACCCGGGGAGGTGAGTATTGGCCCCATCTGACAAGTGGGGAACCCATAGGTTAAATGGATTATTACTCAGAGCTCTGTATTAATATGCCTAGTAAAGAATCTAGTTGTCAAAAAAACATTTCCTCCATCTTTTTTGTTGTCTGTATTGTCACAGACGTAGTTGCTAACAGGTATTTTAAAATAAATTACCAAAATAATTGAAATTGGTGTGATTATATTGGGTTATTTTGACAAAATATGCAAAAATTTTACAGAATTTTAAAATATTGTGTGTTGAATTGTCAATTTTTTGGTGCAGAATCCCCCCAGGAGTATTCTGTGTAAATGCAATGTATTATTACATTGCCCTGAGAACAGCAGACTAGCTGGAGACAAAATCCAGTCCATTTGTTTAAAAACCTCAACAGGTTGAACACACACACGAAGTAACCTACAGAAATCTGCATGGATCAGAGAACACCGAGCCATGAGTTAGTGCTCTTCAGCACAAGGGTCCTTAGTCTCATTTAGAGGGATTCTAATTCAGTCGCTTTTTAAATTGAAGAAGACTCACGTCAGAAAGGACACGGAATGGTTAGACCGTGCTGGTGAACTACGTTAAGAGCAAATTATACGGCTCCAATTTATTGCTGTTTATTCAGGGCAGACATTTATATGGTAAATCTTTCCCCAGGCACTTCCTCTTAGGGAGCTCTAGGTTGATTTCATCCCCGTGTAAGCGCACTAGAAATGAGGTCAGCTCTTTTACTTGTGTTCCAGCAGGCTCCACTGGGTAGTCTTTCCTAATTCCAGTGAACTTTCCCCTGACTTGTTTATTTCCTTGAGATGTATTTACAGAGATTCTCGGTCAGTGTGCCCGCCAGCGAGGGCAGGAGGGGAAATACACTCCAGCTACACTCACAGCTGATGGGAATTACTGACAAGCACACCGCACCAGCACCGTGAACTATGGGGAGCACGAAAGAACACACGCATGCACGTTTAGGCAGACTCACCAAGGTCGTTGTTGTTCATCATGGCGTTAGATGCACGAAGCCGGGGACCTTGCTGTGTAAAGTGATACCCGAACTTCAGAAGGGAGCTATTCTTTTCTAAAATGTTTGCAATCTCCATCTCCACCTTGTTGCCCAGTGGCTGACTCTTGATTAGAAGACAAGGAAAAAGCAGGTTACAACTGAGGGCTGCCCTGTTATTTTGGCCTTTGATCCCCAGACGGCCTCCTGCTGACCCGACAGTACATCGCATCAGTACCAGCAAGCACTGCACATGGCCTCCCCCACTGCTGCTGAGCCGTCTGGAGGCAGAAGACTCTGCGGAGATGGGGGTGAGCTGCTGAATCTGGCTCCCTCGTTCACCTGGGCACTCCCAGGGATCCCGGGCTTTGCAGCTTTTCAGACATTTGTTTTATTGCTGTCAAAAAGTCCCAACCTGCTTTCTTCAAAAAAAAGCCAGGGGCCTAATTCTCTGCAGAATACTCCACAAGCCTCTCCGCAGAGGACTATCAATGGTGGCACAGGGGCATGGGATGAAGCCTGCAGGATTTTGTTTCCATTTATGGAGGGTCCAGTCCATCTAGTGCTCCATGCAAACGGGCAGCTGACGAGATCAGGCCCTAAATTATCTTGTCATTTGCTGGCTAATACTGAATCATCAGAGAAATCTGGTATAGTTTTGACTATGTACACAAGGCCCAAGACCACAAGCAATCACTAGGGTATTGACCCAGAACCTTCAGCACAGGGCGCTACCACTCGGCCTACGAGAGTTACTGCATTCGCTGGCGCTAATCCTCTGTGTGGACTAGCCACTTGTCAAGCCTGCTACAGATATTTCTCCCTATCCCCCACCACCAGTTGTTGGCTTTTTAGAGTGATTGTCCAGAAAACATCAGGTGAGCCAACCCCCCCCCCCCCGTTTTCTGATACAAGACCTCCCGACAGAATATTTTTTATTCAGTCTAAGAGGTCACGTTGGGATTTGTTTTACCTGATTGTCAATTTTGAGCTCGAGCAGTGAAGTATTGTGCTGGAGAGCTTCAATTAGAGCCAGGATCCCGGACCCAGAAATGAAGTTAGATTCCACATTCAAGCTCTTCAAGACACCATTAACTTTTAACATCTCTGCCAGTGCCTGCGGTCACAAAGGGAAGAGCATTAGTACTGAATAATAAATAAGAGGAAGAGTGGCCCAGTGCACTAGCCTGGGACTCTGGAGACCTGAGTTCAAGCCCCTGCTTCTCCACAGACTGCCTGTGACAGCTTGGGCAAGTCACTTAGTCTCTCTGTGCCTCAGTTTCCCATCTCTGGCATTTTTCATACAATATAAAGATACAAAAAATGGCACCAAGATTTTTTTCCCCTTTTCAGGTTGCTTTAAACAATTGTCCTTGCAAGACAACAATTCCACTAACACCCTTCTCGCAGCAATCAGCCTGCTATCCCACACAGTGTGGGAATGGTACTTACATAGGCTACAGGGTCACTGCTTCTTGTTCCTACTATGCTTAACTTCTTCACATAGGAATTATTCTTCAGTGCTTCAGCATATGCTTTTAAAGTTGGTATGGGAATGTTCTGTGAAAAGAAGGCCCAGAAAGATGCATTAGGTGCATTCTTTATTCAGCTCCCTCCTACACTCTTTAAACAATTATTTTATAAAGGCGTGTGCACTATGCATATGAAACACAAGCTTTCTTTACAGAGGAAACAGTACAACAGGATTATTTGGGAAGAGGCAGAAAGCTAAACCTAGATCGTACAATAGTGCTCGTATTCCAGCAATGGTCGTTATGGCCCTAGCAGCACAGGAATGCCTCCACTCTGATTCCAGCATTGCCATTCACACGCTGCCTGGATTTGGGTCAGTCACCTCACCCCATTCTGGGTTCCCCACTTATCAGATAGAGCCAGTACTCCCCTGCTCACCTCACTGGGCATTGTGGGGCTTTTTGTAGCTAAGAGCAGGTAAAGCCCTGGGTGTACAGGAGGTCTAATATTGCTATAGCACTGTACCCACCACAGCCAAGTCATGGCTGGGAAATAATTGCCCTCCTCAGGCCTGGATCCAGCAAGCGGGGCCTGCAGGCACTTCTGCCTGCAAGGATCCACTTGCAGAGTAACAGCCTGACCCAGACAGGATTTCTTTAGTACAGTACAGTCTAGTACAGTATCATTAGCACAAGAACGCAGTGCCAAACCCTGGCTTTTGTGCAATGTTTAGGGATACATCCGGGTCATTTTTCTGCAAGGATTTCACTAACAGATTCCTTCAGTGAAACCGCTAACCTGGGGACTCAGTGTGTATTGTTCTGAAAGATCCGTGCTCTCCCAGTCACGCAGTGTGTCTGTAGGTGACATCTAGCCACATGCACTGCTAGGTTTCCCCGTAAATCCCATGCAAAGCCAAAGCACAGTATTTTTCCCTGACTGTAGGTGGGCTCTAATGACATACCGCGAAACCCCCTCAAAAACATCCTAAAACTACCCAAAGCCAGATTCTGGTGCCTGACTTCTGTTGAGTGGTGCCTCATTCTGCAAGCAGCCCTGTTGATTTCTACGTAAACAAGGAGTTCGGAATCTAGCCCTAACCATAACTTGTCCTTTTGCCAATAGTGGCCAACGCAGGCTGCTGTGACAATAACCTATTCTCCTGCACAACCAGGTGTGCTTGACCTTTGTCCTCTGGACAACACACATCCTGTCTCACTGCGAAGCGTTCAGTGCAGCAGGAAGGGGAGGCTGAATACCCTAATATTATTAAGGTTGACTTCTTCGAGTTCAGGGTCATTGTTCTTTACTCGTTCCAAAGTTTCTTCTACATCTGTTGAATTGGGTTCTTCATCGGGAACTGGTTTATATTGTGTGGGCTTAATCACACCTGCAATTAAAAAGCAACATGAAAAAAATCAGATGGGGTGGAAAGACACTTTCTTTAAGCCACTCTCAGTTTTGGGCTGTATAAGTAGAGGCATTGCCAGCAGATCAAGGGACGTGATCATTCCTCTCTATTCGGCGTTGGTGAGGCCTCATCTGGAGTACTGTGTCCAGTTTTGGGGCCCACACTACAGAAGGGATGTGGAAAAATTGGAACGAGTCCAGAGAAGGGCAACAAAAATGATTAGGGGGCTGGAGCACATGACTTATGAGGAGAGGCTGAGGGAACTGGGGTTATTTAGTCTGCAGAAGAGAAGAGTGAGGGGGGATTTGATAGCTGCTTTCAACTACCTGAAAGGGGGTTCCAAAGAGGATGGATCTCGACTGTTCTCAGTGGTAGCAGATTAGAAAATCAGGTTAGAAAATATTATTAAAAAATAATTCACTGTCATTAGCCCACTAACAGCTTTGAGTCGTTCAGCCAAATACTGCAGAACAGCGGTAAAACATACTTACTGTTCAGGCCTTCCTTGTTAACTATCGTGGTGCTCCCGAGTGCCTCGTAGTACTGCTGGTTACTCATCAGTGTGTGCATGCCAAGGATAGCTACATTCAAAAGAGAGGAAAACAAACCCGAGTAATTGCAGCGCCTTACGCTGAGAACAGATGAATTCTGGCAAAGCCCCGGGAGCACCCCGCTTCCCAGAAGGGCCCCCCAGTAAGAAACATGCTTTTGTGTGAATGTGGAAAAGCTAAAGGATGGCACCCAGGAGCCCAAAGTGTGAGTCCCACTGTGCTGAGTGACATTGGGTACCGAGAGCACTCTGCGGCTACGGGCATTTTCCCTCTATTAAAGGGTAGCAGGGAAAGGGACGTGCATTGCGGGCAGCTAGGGTCAGGGCTATGCGCTAACGCCACAAGATATTAAATGGAGGCACAGCCATGGGAACAGTTTCCCAATAATCAGGCTGAATGGAGTGTCTAGGCTGGAGTGAGAGGAAGAATAAAGATCACAAAACATCGAAACAGCCTTTAGTGGTTACTAATCTCAAGCCTGATCCTGAGGTTTCCCATGTGCCTTCCACCGTCACTAGACCGGGTGTGGGGGCTCTCCACACTTGTTTATGTCAATAGCATCCACACTGTCCCTGGCACACTTGGCAGCAGAATGAGATGTTCTCATCCAGTAAACTAGAGAGCCGTCGATATAGCCCAAGTGCTTTGGCAATAGCCATTCTGTTCATACCCAACACAAACTAAAGGCAGCTTTGACTTGAGCTTTGCACTTTTTAGTAGGTCACAAAAGCCTGAAGCAGTGCAGGGTCCATGGGGACTTGGTGAAGGCAGAAACATGAGTAGTATAAACAGAACACAGCAGGAACACAGAAGCCAAGTTTCAGATAACTAACTTCAGTCTCTAATTTTCTAAACCAACACACACAGCAGGTTTAGACTACCCACCGGATCAGTGGGTAGCAATCAACCTTTCGGGGGTCTAGATACGATAAATCGATCCCCGAGCGCTCTCTCCTTGACACCAGAACTCCACAGCTGCAAGAGGAGCAGGCGGAATCGATGGGCAAGCAGCAGTGGTCGACTCAGCACCATGAAGACGCTGCAGTAAGTCGACCTAAATACGTCGACTTCAGCTACGCTATTCCTGTCGATCCCACCCCCTAGTGTAGACCAGGGCATAGAGAGAGACTGACCTACACTATGTGCCATAGGTTGCCAACCCCTGCTCTGTGTAAAAGAATAAATGGACACGAATTTGACATCAAGAATCATAACATTCAGAAACCAGTAGGAGAACACTTCAGTCTCTCTGGTCACTCAGTAACAGGCTTAAAAGTGGCAATTCTTCAACAACAAAAACAAAACAAAAAAAAAGACTCTAATGAGAAACTGCTGAACTGGACTTTAATTTTCAAACTAGACACCATTAATTTAGGCTTGAATAAAGACTGGGAGTGGCTGGGTCATTACACAAACTGACTCTATTTCCCCATGTTAACTATCCCCCTAGATGGTACTCACATCTGCCTTGAAATGGGCCATCCTGGTTACCACTACAAAAGTTTTCTCCTGCTGACAATAGCTCATCTTAATTAATTAGCCTCTTAAAGTTGGCATGGCAACTTCCACCTTTTCATGTTCTCTCTCTCTATATCTTCCTATTGTATGTTCCATTCTATGCATCTGATGAAGTGGGCTGTAGCCCACAAAAGCTGATGCCCAAATAAATTGTTAGTCTCTAAGGTGCCACAAGTCCTCCTCGTTCTTTTTGCGGATATAGACTAACACGGCTACCACTCTGAAACACTGTAATAAAGTCACCTTTTGATCTTCTTGACATTCTCTAGCAAATCCTAGTGTGCTAGATAAAGGGCACCACTCCTACATTCAGATTCACCCTCTTCTGAAACTAATATAGCAAAATTTGACTATCAAAAAGAATTGCAATGAAACAAAACCTTTGCAATACACAGAAAGGGTCCCTTGAGAAACTGGCCCCCTTGCTGAGACTGCTGTAATCCACCAACTCTCAGATAAGTTGCCCAAACAAACCAAATCCATAATGGACAAGGGTCAGACCAGGTTTGATGGGCTTCACTTCAAGGATACAGTCGCATGGGATGTGCATTCATGTGCAGAAGCTGTGTGTACTGAGAATAAATGCAGAAACTCAGAAGGAGAAAGAGAACAAAAGGCAGAAAATATTTTCTCTTTTTTTGAGTAGGTACTTTAACACCTGCCCCACCCCTAGATCAGCCTGGCCTCCGGTTCGGAAAAGAGAGATGGGCAGACTTTATTCTGCAATCCCTTTGTAGTCACTCAGTAAATCCTACCAAACCCTTTACCAGTGCAGGGTAGACTTTGTAACCAAATCTTAAGCAGCAACATTCAAATAAGAAGCAGAAAGCAGCATTTGTGAAGAAGGCAGGAACCTGTTTCATGCCACAGAGGAGGAGGAGGAATAACAGTAGACGAGCCTGTAAGACTCTCCGACCTGGAATTGGATCCTACCAGCAATGTCGCAGAGCTCTGCGTCAGATGCATTAGCCAGGGCTTCCTCCAGCTCTGGCTCCAGGGTTACTCTTTCCAAAACAGGATCGATTGGCTTCTGCTTGGGGACCCAGACTTTCCCTATAAATACAAAGTGATGTCAATGGCATTCCGGCTGCGGGCTCCTATTTAGCAATCACTGAGTCAAACTTACTTGGTGCACAGCTTCACTTCCAAAGACTCCTAGGTGAAATTCCCTGCAGCGCAGAGGGCTGGCAGCAGGACATATACGGTGCTTAGTCCTGCTGCTGACCCTCTGCATGGGGTGTGGTCTGCCCTCGGACTAGCTTTACCCCGAGGATGAGCTATGGATCCTAAAGCAGTGGGCAAAGAAACCCTAACCAGCATTAGGAAGTCACAGGTGAGCAGAATGTAGTGCATACGCCAGAGCTCTGCAAATCCATCTCAGATTTATTCTAATGGGCTTCTGACTTCGTAGGCCCAGGGATTTTCTATATTTATCGGACTCTCTAGAACAACAGCACCTACAAACTGAACAGCATTGATCAAAAATACACAGTGCTTGGAGCTCAGACATCTCCTCCCTTCATAGAAATCTGCCTGGCTGAAGGCCTCCAGCCAACCAGACCAGGACAGACAGACCACAGCAAATGCACAACAGAAAAACAGACAACAACTGTTAGCCAAAAGCCTAGCGGCCTGATCTGGAGCCCAAGCTGTGATCCGAAGGGCAATTGAGGGAGCAAGTTCCAGAGGCAGGTCCTTGGAAACACACCACAGCATCTCTCCAAGAGATCGCCGCTCAAGGGCAACCTAGGGAAGGAGAGGCCTCAAGTTCAAAAGGGCTTCGGCAACCCAGTAACCCAGTTCTCCCATGTTACTGGGAACCCCGGGCCAAGTCTGGGTTCACACACAGGCAGGGGATTGCAGGCCCACTGGCAATACTGGAAAATATCACTGTGGTTTACGCAGGAGTAAAGACAAGTCTTAACTGGAACTCCAAGCTCCCTCCCCAGGTTTCTGGAGTGGTGGTTGTTGATGGTTCAGATAGAGATGGTTCTGGGTAGAAAGCCCAGATCCAAACCAGCCCCAGTGGTTCTGAATGGTAGTTTTCCACATCCAATCTGGATTTAGTTCCAAGGCAGGACAAGTGACAAAGAGTCCTGAGGCACCTTAAAGACTAACTCAAGTATTAGAGCATAAGCTTTCGTGGGCTAATATGCATCCGACAAAGTGGGTATTATGCTCTATTATGCTCTAATGCACGAAAGCTTATGCTCTAATACTTTAGTTAGTCTTTAAGGTGCCACAGGACTCTTTGTCACTTCTGCAATTCCAGACTAACACGGCTACCCCTCTGATTCAAGGCAGGACAAGTCTGGCGAGAATCGCTGATCTCATGAGATTTCCACCACGGGACCAAAAATCTCAGGAAACCAATTCACAAGCACTTGAACTGCCTAATCCAAACCCAAAGCCTACCCTAGACCTAACCTGGGTCTAAGCATTGCCTTTTCACCAGGGATCTAGCTGGGAAACAGGCAGGAAAGAGCAACCACACAGGTTCACAGGCACACTTCTCAAAATAATTGTGGGAGAGAGGAGGGGAGGGGAGGGCGGAAGTAGTCAGGGGGCATGGATAGAAGTATTGCAGAGAGAGGGAGAGAAGTCACAGAATGTGGGGGGAAATGGCACCAGGAGGGGCAAATCTTACCCTCCAGATTAACAGGGCACCAGTGTACTCTAGAGTCTGGTGGTGCAGGGAACACCAGGGTCGTAGAGAGAGAAACTGGAGCCTGAAGAAGTGTCTGAGAGACGACCACAGAGACAAGGAAACACCTCCAGACAACAGAGAGGCAGGGAGAGTGTGCAGACAGCGCTCTGCTGTCCTGCAGGACAGGGGTCCCACAAGAGGGGGGTGGGAGTAGGTACCACAGGGGAAGACTGCGGGGCAGGGAGACTGAGCCCAGCTCGTGCAGAACACTAATTGTTATGGGTCCACAGCAGCTGCCAGCCAGAAATCTCAAAGCACTTTACAGACTTTCCTGAACATCCCCTCACTACGTGTCACCCTCTGCCTCACTCGAGGGGCTGAAGAGGCTCAGAAAGTTGAGGTGACTTGCCCAGGGTCCGAGGCAAAGTGGGACGTCGCTCTGGCTAGAGATCGTGCTTCTTCCTTGAGGCACTGGGGATGCTTCCTGCCTGACTTGCTGGGAGCCAGGAACCTTTTTCCTGGACAAGCGATGGCCAGGCTGTAATAACTGCAGCCCCCTGTCTGCTGATGGAAGGAAGACAGGGCAGGGGCTGGGAGAAAATGTGTGTTTGCTCTCATTTGCCATCTGGACCAGAGAGCTCAGCTAAAACAGAACTTCTCTCTGGGAAGCCAAGTGAAATGGCTTCCCTAGGCCCTATGGGGTAGACATGGCCACTCAGGGACTCAGGAGAAATAAATGGGTCTTTCTCCTGTGTGGTCTTTTCTAACAACATTTGCTCAAACTCCAAATGCAGCATCAAATACATGCAGCTTCCAAACAGGTGCAGACGCCTGGGGAGCGACACGCCTGGGGAGCGACACGGCTTGCCTGGCCTGTGAGCAAATCACGGCAACATGAAGCTGCAGGCTGAAGTCCAAAGCACCTGGTTGAAAGAAAAGCAAGAGCAAAGCAGCAGTGAGAGGGATGGAGACAGCACAGGTCAGCAGAGCCAACTGGATTTCCTCTAGCACCCATCAGCACACAGGGCAGGACCCACAGGATGACTTCCAGGGGCCGCACTGCAGGAGAGCCAGGCTGGGACAGAGACCTGTCACATGGGGCACTCGAATTAAGCAGTCCTCTCAGAGGCTGCTGGGCATGGGATGGGTCTGGGCCCGGATACGCAGACCCACAGCTGGCATTAAGACCCCCCCATGTCTCCCTAGAAGCCAAAGCCCGAGCCTGGGGCTGAAACCTGAGCCAGCCGGCATCCCAGCTCGGCTCCCTGAACATTCCTCTGCAGCCCCTAGGGCAGGGTTACCACCTGTGAAATGCAAAAACCCAGCAACCCCCCCTCCCCTCTCCAGCCTGCAACCAAAAGGCAACTCCGCAGCTCCCCACCCCCACCAGCCACTGACAGGCCCTGGAGAGAGCACACAGCCAGAGAAGGTTGATAACATCATCCGGCCCCTCACTCTCCCGGGACTCAAGGCTGGCACGGTGGGGCAGGCAGCTGCTGTGTTTTCAACCATTCTGATCTGGTGTCACTCACCCTGCAGACGTGGGAACACTGCACATCTCTAGCTGGACACAGCAACAATCGCCATCCCAGGGTATTGGGAGAATAATGCAAATCTTTAGACCCACATAACATACCAAACAAACAGATTAAATTGTTCCTCTGGCAACTGGCAAATCCAGAAATAAACCAGCCAGACCCATCAAATCCCGGCCAGATGGGAACCCTATCTGAGGGCCCCACAGTTTGAACACCTCTGCTTTAGTGTGATTTATTTCCACTTGTAGAGATGAAATTACTGTCATATTCGCAGGACATTTACCCACAGGGACACTGTAGCTGTGATGTCTCTTAGCTCTGTGGGGCCCGTGGCATGGTGGGGCAGCCCCAGCTCATTGCAATGGTTCTCAACCTGAGGTCCACAGACTATATCTAAGGGGTCTGCGAAATAATTAGATTGAACAGAATTCAACTCTATATACAGACAATAGGGGCTGGTCTACACTATGCCATTCATTTGGAATTAGCTGCATTACACCGAATTAAAACTGAATCCGTCCACACAATCAACCCTGTTATGCTGAAAGTAAAGGCTCTTAAATCCGATTTCTGTAATCCATCTTGGCAAAGGGAGTAGCACTAAATTTGGCATCGCTGTTCTGGATTTGAGGTACTGTGGATGCAATTCGACGATATTGGCCTCCAGGAGCTATCCCATAATGCTCATTTGTGACCACTCTGGACAGCACTCTCAACTCAGATGCACTGGCCAGGTAGACAGGAAAAGCCCCAGGAACATCTGATTTTAATTTCCTGTTTGGCCACCATGGCGAGCTCATCAGCACAGGTGACCACGCAGAGCCTACCATCGCAGGTGACCATGCCGAGTCGCAGGCAAGCTCCAGCCTGGACCAAACGGGAGGTCCTGGGTCTCATCACAGTGTGGGGAGAAGAACCTGTTCAAGCAGAACTCTGTTCCGAAAGAAGGAACGTAAAAACGAACACCAAAATCTCCAGAGGCACGACGGGCAGAGGCTACTCCAGGGACACAGAGTAGTGCCGTGTGAAAATCAAGGAGCTCAGGCAAGCCTACCAGAAGACTAAGGAAGCAAACGGCCACTCTGGGGTACGCCCCATACGCTGGGGAAGCTGGGCCTGTCGGGAGGTTGTCATCTCTCCCCAGCGAGAGAGTGCCCCGTCTGTCCCCTGAGCAGGAGTCCAGACGCCAGCCCTGCACCACGAGGGGCGCCTGTCCCCCTGCCTGTACTGCATGGGGAGATCAGTGATGTCTCTCACTGGCCAGAGGGGTCAGTCACCCCGCAGGAGGCGGCTTTCAGCATTGTACAGCTAGTGTCCACTGAGAAGATACAGGGCCATGCTTTCAAAACGCTGCTGCAGGGAGGGATTTGTTTCAGCTTTTCTGCTAGAAGAACATGTGGGCAGAGGGTCGCAGAGCGGTAGTGCAAGGGGAGAAGTCACGCACAGCACACAGAGCACCAGGACTCTTTGGGAAAGGGGCTTGGCAAAGGAGATAACGCGCAGCGAGCTCTCAGCATGGAATGTCACCCAGCACTATTTTTGTCCTCGGTCTGAAGGCAGGGTCAGCAATGACACGGTAACTGAAAGGAGAACAAAGACTGCGATGCCACAGCTGCTAAGAAGCAGCACACAGCCTGACTGTGGCTATATTTAGGCCTCACAAAGAAGCAGCTGCGTTGTGCTGTCTCTCAAGATGAAATGGAAAGCCACAAGGAGCTACACAGGGTACTTCACTTTCCATTCCCCGGGGATTACACTGAAACAGGGGAAGGAGTTGTACTGTGCTACTGTAGCCGCTCTGGCAAAAATGAAGTGTCAGGTCTGTTCTCATAAAAGCACTTTGGTTGGCTTAGGAGCATTTTAGACTAAAATGGCTGAAAGGCATTGAGTGATTGACAGTCTCAGCTCTGAGGTGATACAGAACATGAAAACGACATGGCTGTTCTCTTTTCCACTAGAAGGCTGACTCCTCACCAGCACTAGAACACGGGTGTGGATTAGCAAGGACTCAGGTTAAGATTGGGTCACGGGTATTTTTAGGGAAAGTCAGAGGCAGGTCACAGGCAAAAAATTATAATAATAATAATTAATGGAAGCCCTTGACCTGTCCCTGACTTTTATTACAAGTAACAAAAGTGACAAAACGGGGCTGAGCCGCAGGCCTGCTGCAGGAGGGGAAAGGAGGGGGGAGTCTGGGAGCTCTGGGTCCCCCGGCTGCCTGGGGCTGCTGAGAGGACCCTGGTGCTCACAGCAGCAGGAAGCTCCAGGTCCCCCCATGGGGCTGGGAGCTGCAGGGGCCCCACCCTCACCCATGGCAGCTTGGACCTCCGGACCATGGGGGCTGGGAGCTGTGGGGGCCCCTACGGCTTGTTGCAGCTCAGAACTTTAGGGCCCCTGCCAGCTCCAGCCGTCCGCACGGAAACCAAAGTGGAAAATGTCACGGAGGTCACAGAAGTGATGGACTCTGTGACCTTAATGACAATCTGAGCCTAGCAGTAATGCACAGCACTCTTCTTTAACAAGGAAATTACAGCTGGACTGAAACAGTTTGGTGGGATAACATTCAGTCAGAATACGCAGTTCTATCACAATCAAAATGCTTCCCAAAACTGACCTACGCAGTGGTGTTGTTGCCATGTTGGTCCCAGGATATAAGAGAGACAAGATGGGTGAGGTAATATCTTTTATTGGGCCAACTTCTGTTTCACCTCAAATTTAGCTGCAACCTCGGAATACATTTCCCAGATTTCGAGAGCTCTTTGTAAGCTAAAAATCTTCTCTTTCTCACCAGCAGAAGTTGGTCCAATAAAAGATATTACCTCACCTACCTTGTTTCACAAAATTGAACAATTTTTGCCAGAATTTCATTTCTGAAGAAAACCAGGGAGAAATGTGTTCTGACAATGTCAAAACATCTCATTTCCCTTTTTTATTTTGTTTATTTTGTACTATAATATAAAAATTAAAAAGTCAAACAAAATGTTTTCACTGATCAGAAACAAATTTGTTTAGGAATTTTCCTTTGCATAGAACTTCAAAATTTTCAGGTTTGTTCCAATCTCAATTATTCTCAAAATGGAATTTCTGTCCTCTGCGCAGCTCTAAAGATAGGGTTGTGTCCGTACGTACGCACACACACACACCCCCCCCACACCCCCACCCCCACCCCCCACAGACCCCCACACACACCCCATGGGAAAGGAGCACGTCCAGTGATTGAATGTAAGAACGGCCAGACAGAACCCCCACCCACATTGTCTCTTTTCCCAAGTGACAAGTCCCAGTCTTTTTAATCTCTCCTCATCCGGAAGCTGTTCCATACCTCTAATCAGTTTTGTTGCCCTTTTCTGAACCTTTTCCAATTCCAATATATCTTTCTGGAGATGAGGCAACCACATCTGCACACAGTATTCAAGTTGTGGGCGTACCATATGGACAATATGGTATTTACCATCTTGATATCTAGCCCTTTCCTAATGGCTCCCAACATTCTGTTCCTATTTTGACAGCCGCAGCACATTGAGTGGATGTTTTCAGAGAACTATCCACAGTGACTCCAAGATCTCTTGAATGGTAACAGCTAATTTGGACCCATCATTTTAGATGTATAGTTGGGATTATGTTTTCCAATGTGTGCTACTTTTCATTTATCAACACTGAATTTCATCTGCCATCTGATTTTTAGTTCCCTGGTTAGAGCAGGGAACTAAGGCCAGGATTGTCCAGCAAGTGCATGCAACCTTTGTGTTCTATTCCTGGCTTTGTCACCTTGGGCAAGTCACTTAACATCTCAGTGTCTAAATTAATATAAATACACACCTACCCCCCGCCCCCCAGAGCATTATAGTTCAACTAGCTGTAAAGATCATTATAACTCCTAATGCCTCAGACTCTGGAGATGTCCTCCTGCACCACTGTGATAGCGTTCCCTGTTGTCTTACGGAGGCAGGTTGGCTAGTTAAGGTTGTGCTGTGACTTGATCTTTAAAGCATTTTAATCCTTCTATTTTACACCGTGACCACTGAATTTAGTCTTTCCATTTATCAACATACCTCTGCCAAGGACGACAGCACTTCCCATGCTATGTTTTCACTAAAGATTTACTGACTCTAGCAGAGGAAAATGCCCGGAGCTCTGTGATGCACACAGATCAACGCCAGAGCCCAGGAACAGGGCAGCTGACAAACTGCTGAGATCCACCAGCACCGCCAGCCAATCCCCACCTCTGCAGCTGCACTCCTCACAGACACAATACATCTAAAATTACAGAAACTGTAAGTAAAGGCAAGGAAAGGCGCTAGATTATCTTTTGTTGTAACTTGTGAATTTTCTCTATGCTAAGAGGTAATTTCATTCCTGTTTTGTAACTGGAAAGAAGAGTCAGAGGGGAATCCTCTGTGTTTTAAATCTTTTTATTTACACTGTAAAGAATCAGAGGGGTAGCCGTGTTAGTCTGGAATTGCAGAAGTGACAAAGAGTCCTGTGGCACCTTAAAGACTAACTAAAATTTTTTTAGAGCATAAGCTTTCGTGGGCTAATACCCACTTCGTCGGATACATGCAGTGGAAGTATCCAGGGGCAGGTATAAATAGGTAGGCAAGAACCAGGTGGGAGATAACAAGGTTAGTCCAATCAGGCTGAACCAGCTTGTTATCTCTAATCAGGGAGGGTGAGGTGTTCCTCTAGCAGCTGAACTGGAGGTGTGAATAGCGAGAGAAGAGAAGCTGCTTTTGTAGTTAGCTAGCCATTCAAAATCTCTATTCAGTCCCAAATTGATTGTGTCAAATTTGCAAATGAATTGCAGCTCTGCAGTCTCTCTTTGCAGTCTGGATTTGAAGTTTTTTTGCTGCAAAATGCTGACCTTTAAATCTTCTATGGTGTGTCCGGTGAGGTTGAAGTGCTCTCCTACAGGTTTTTGAATATTGCCATTCCTGATATCTGATTTGTGTCCATTTATCCTTTTTCGTAGGGACTGTCCAGTTTGGCCGATGTACATAGCAGAGGGACATTGCTGGCACATAATGGCGTATATTACATTGGTAGATGTGCAGGTGAATGAACCAGTGATGGTGTGGCTGATCTGGTTTGGTCCTGTGATGGTGTTGCTGGTGTAGATGTGTGGGCAGAGCTGGCATCGAGGTTTATAGCATGGATTGGTTCCTGAGTTAGAGTTATTATGGCACGGTGTGCTGTTGCTGGTGAGAATATGCTTGAGGCTGGCAGGTTGTCTGTAGGCCAGGACTGGCCTGCCTCCCAAGGCCTGTGAAAGTGAGGGATTGTTGTCCAGGATGGGTTGTAGATCACTGATGATGCGTTGGAGAGGCTTTAACTGAGGACTGTAGGTGATGGCCAGTGGGACTGAATAGAGATTTTGAATGGCTAGCTAACTACAAAAACAGCTTCTCTTCTCTCGCTATTCACACCTCCAGTTCAGCTGCTAGAGAAACTCTTAGTCACTTTTACACTGTAAAGTTACCGTCCATCCTGATTTTGCAGATGTGATTCTTTTCTTTTCTTTTTAAATAAAATTCTTTTAAGAATCTGGTTGATTTTTAGTGTCCAAAAACCCCCCAGGGGTTTGGTTTGTGCTCACATTGTAACCAATTGATTGGTACATTATTCTCAAGCCTCCCCAGGAAAGGGAGTGAAGGGACTTGGGGAAATAGGAACTCCAAGTGGCCCTTTTCCTGAATCTTTGGTTAGATTACTCGGTGGTGGCAGCAATCCTGTCCAAGGACAAGGGGAAGGATTTGGGCCTTGGGGAAGTTTTTAACCTAAGCTGGTAGAAATAAGCTTAGGAGGTCTTTCATGCAGGCCCCCACATCTGTACCCCAGAGTTCAGAGTGGGGAGGGAACCCGGACATAGCCACAGAGGAGCTGAGCTCCAATGACCTTCCTAAAAGTCAACAGAGGAAAGCTGCTCTCCACCACTTCCCCCTCCCATCCCCACTAACCAGAAACCCTGCTCTCTTTCTTCCATAATGGCCACATAGCCGTGCTACCCTATCCATACCCCTTCAGTACAGCCCTGCTCCCGCAGCCCCCTAATCCCAGCATCTCACTGCTCCGTCTACAAGTTCCCAGTTCTAGGCTCCGCCGGTGCACAGCTGACACCAAGCGAAGGTTGGCCATTGAGTGCACAGTGGCTCTGAGAGGCTGGGTGCTGGCAGGGAAGGCTTGCTGGAGGCGGCCTGTGTGGGCACAGCTACTGAGCTAGCTGGCGATTTCTGGGTTTTAGTGAATGCACTGCTAGGAAATGAGCCAGAGGGAGGTTCCTGACAGAGGTTTGGTGTGGGAGCGTTAACTGGTGCTCGGGCCGTCCAGGGCTGGACATGCCCAGTGAAGGGCCCCGTCCTTTGGGGGCTTATTTCACAGGCGAATAAATCCCACTGTGGAGGCATTTATCCTGATAGTCCCTCTTCGTTTCACCCCACTGATCCTAGCTAGAACCTCTCAGGTGCACCAGAGCATTTTGCTGCAGCCTTGTGCTTACCCCCTTCATGTGTTTGCAGGTGGCTATCATGATCTCCTTTAGTGCTCTCTTAGCCAAGCTGTACCTACGTAGCTCATTTAATCTTCCCCCCATAATACGTCCCCATGTACCCAGAACCAGTCTGTTGTTCTGTTGAACTCCCTCCAATGTGTCAGCATCTCTCTGGAGACACGGCACCTGAAAATGGGTGTGTTATTCCACATGCCGTCACCCCAGAAGCCAACAGACAGAGGCCAACATTCTCCTAATGAGCACCTAGAGTTAGGCTTCTAAACCCATATCCCATCCTCTTGGAATGAATCATTATGGGCATCTGTTTCTCCACCAGCAAGGCCCTTGCCTACGGAGTCCTGCAAGGCTCAATCCTGTTCCCAAAGTCATTGGGACAGCTGATTAGGCAACACAGGCTTATGGGCCAGCAATACTCAGATGACAGCCAGGTCTCCTTCCCAACAAGTGTAAAGACGCCATCCCTCCGTTCGCTCTGTGCCTAGCTCCAATGGGTGACTAGCTGGAGCCAAGCCCAACACCACTCAGGGCGCTGACATGAAGAGGGAAGAGCTTTGAGGACCTTCATACGTGGTGGAGGAAGAACTGGCAGGACTTGGACAGTCTAGAGGTGGAGGAAGGATCCCCACATCGAGGGGCACGAGGATGGGGAAATCGGGGGCATTATCACCAGTGGCATTGGATGGGGGAAACGGAAAAAATAAGGAGCGTGGTTTTCACCATATTATGCTTAAGCTGCAGGCTAGACATTCGGGGGAGATGGAGCGAGAGCCTGGCCAGCCGGGGTCAAGAGTGGAGGGGAACATCTCCGAGTCATCAACACAGAGACTGCCTGAAACTACACAAGTGAGGTCGATGACCTGCCAGGGACAGGGCACATTGGGGACAAGGCGCCCGCGCTGGGCACATCCCACAGGGAGTGGGGGAAGAGGACGAGGGTGGGAGGAGCGAAGAGCAGTCACGTGAGCTGAGGGAGGACAAGGAAGGTGTGAGCCGTGCTCTCACACAGGAGTCAGGGAGGGCAGAGCTGTCGCTTTCCTGTGTGTGCTGCAATCTCTCACCCACACACGACTGCTTCCAAAAGCCTTGGCATGGGCTACGTGACCAAATCTGGCTCCGGGTGCCAGCCTGGCATCTGCCTCTGCAGCCAGCTGGTGTTGAGAACAGCTGTCACGCCGGCAGGGTCAACACCAGCAGCGTGGAGGCTGCTGCACTCAGACACAGCCCTTTCCGTCATGTACGTGGGTCACGCTCGTCCTCCCTGGACTGACTCACACCACACAGCAGCCCTCACCCTAAAGTCTCTGTTTGCCCTGGGATCCTCTGCACGACCGCAGGTGTTACAACCACAGCCACACGCAGCCCTACCTCTCTTTTCTCCGGTGAAAGGGACCAGGTCTTCTCGGTCTTTCAGATCTTTCGCCTGCTTTTCTAGGTGCTCCAGAAGCTCATCCCTTTTGAATGGGCCAGTCGGTGTCTTTTTGGTCTGGTCCCTCTGTCTGAGTCCCACAGGCAGCAGATCATTCTGGATTCAAAGAGCGGGACACCAAGATTAGCTATTTGGATTAAAACAAAGGACCCTCATCATCTTTTCTTTCATTGCTTTCTTTGTGCACATCAGCCAACTCGTCTTGCAAATGGGAAAATGAATTCACTGTTGAACTCCAAATTCGTATCGTTCCAACACCATTTACATCTATTTATCCTCTCGCTTCTCTGCCAGTTACTGAACTTGGACTTGCTATTGCTACTGAGTGGAGACCAGAAGTTCTCCATCTCCCTTCCCTTTAGGTTATAATGGTCTTTGCCTGACCTCTACTCCAGGTTTACTGTCTTGATCTATTTATCCATCAAGGGCCAAATCCTGCTCTCACTTGACTCATGCGAGGAAAGTGGGCAAGATCTGATCCCCCCCATCCTCGTGTGTCAGTTCGTTGCTCAGCCTGAGGAGCGAAGAGAACAGGATCACGCGAGAAGGAACCTGCTGCTGAGAGGGAGTTAAGGGTGACAGTATGGAAATCTGGAGTCATGTAGGCTGGGGCTGTCATCTGGTATCATCGGGAACAGTCTAGATCCATCCTCTTTGGAACCCCCTTTCAGGTAACTGAAAGCAGCTATCAAATCTCCCCTCAGTCTTCTCTTCTGTAGACTAAACAATTCCTCAGCCTCTCCTCATAAGTCATGTGCTCCAGGCCCCTAATCATTTTTGTTGCCCTCCGCTGGACTCTTTCCAATTTTTCCACATCCTTCTTGCAGTGTGGGCCCCAAAACTGGACACAGTACTCCACATGAGGCCTCACCAATTCCCAATAGAGGAGAATGGTCACGTCCCTTCTTGGCAACAAGGGCACACTGTTGACTCATTTCCAGCTTCTCATCCACTATAACCCGTGGGTCCTTTTCTGCAGAACTGCTGCCTAGCCATTTGGTCCCTAGTCTGTAGCAGTGCATGGGATTCTTCTGTCCTAAGTGCAGAACTCTGCACTTGTCCTTGTTGAACCTCATCAAATTTCTTTTGGCCCAATCCTCTAATTTGTCCAGGTCCCTCTATATCCTATCCCTACCTTCCAGTGTATCTACCACTCCTCCCAGCTTAGTGTCATCTGCAAACTTGCTGAGGGTGCAGTCCATGCCATCCTCCAGATCATTGATAAAGATACTGAACAAAAACGGCCCCAGGACCAACCCCTGGGGCACTCCACTTTATACCGGCTGCCAACTAGACATGGAGCCATTGATCACGACCTGTTGAGCCCGACGATCCAGCCAGCTTTCTATCCACTTTATAGCCCATTCATCCAGCCCACACGTCTTTAACTTGCTGGCAAGAATACTGTGGGAGACCATATCAAAAGCTTTGCTAAAGTTTCATATAAAGGCCCATATACTTTACCTTAGCTGCTCCGTACTGTGTTTTTGACTGACGTTTTCTTTGATCATTAGCTTTCCCAGAATGCTCTCTGGCTCAGCCTCGTTAGGGGAAGCAATAAGTGTAATCCAGGAAGATCACTGAATGTCTGATTATTCTTTGTCTGTATCTTGTCAATGGCACTTTTAATCCCCAAGGTAATCTGCACAACCCACTGCTTTCCCATGGGATATTAAATGCGCATAACGGGGAGAGTCTCATCCCACTGTACTTGGCATCACCCACCCTAGTATTGGAACAATCGGTTTGTCTGCCAGCTGGCTCTGTGCAGGTGTAAAATACTGTTCCAGCTGGATGGCTTCATTTAACTCCCTTGCACCCAACCACTCCGTCATCTGCACATGTGGGACTTCAACAGATTCTAGTGGCCGCTCTGACATGCAACTGTTGGGGTGGCCAGTGGGGCTCCCCAGAGAACAAGAAGTCTGGCTAGTGAGAACTGTCCAGGTTTCCATGTGTGTTTCCATTCCAATGTGGAATGCAAACAAGACCTTTTGGAAACGTTTGCAAAAAGTGCAAGAGAGACACCCTCTACCCCACAGCAGCCAATAGCCAGCAGTGAGGGCACTCACATGGGAGGTGGGCACTCTAGCCACTTGGTTCCAGAGTCTCTCTCTCGCTCTGCCCAATGAGTATTTAATTATGTCTCGAAAGTGGAGAAACTCCACCAGGAGACATTAATAGATGCCGAGACCAGAAAGGATCGTTGTGATCATCTAGCCTGACCTCCTGCAAAACACAGGCCAGGGAACTGCCCCCAAATAATTCCTTGAGCAAATCTGTTAGAAAAACACCTGGTTCTGCTTTAAAAACAGTTGCTGATGGAGATTTCACCATGGTCCTTGGTAAATTGTTCCAGTGGTTGAGAGCACTCATTGTTAAAATGTAGGCCTCATTTCCCGTCTGAATGTGTTGGCTTCAACATCCAACCACTGGAGTGTGAAATCCCTTGTCCCGCTAGATTGAAGAGCCCATTATTTAATATTTGTACTTGTAGACTGTAATCAAGTCACCTCTTAGCCTTCTCTCCGTTACGCTAAATAGATTGAACTCCTTGAACCTATCACCAATGGTACGTCCATATTGCAAAGAAAACCCCCCAGCACTAAGACTCAGAGCCAGGTCAAATGACGCAGGCTGGTGGGGTTCAGGCTGTGGGGCTAAAAACAGCCGTGTGGACATTCCCACTTGGGCTGGAGCCCAGGTTCTGAAACCCAGGGAGGGGAGAGGGCTTCAGAGCCCGGCTCCAGCACAAGTGGGAACGTACGCCCTGCTAGTTTCTCCAGCCTTAGCTCAGGGCAATGGACTCTGGCTCTGTGACTCGGTGTCCATCACATTTTGTTTGCAGTGTAGACATACCCTATAAAGCAGGTTCTTGAACAGCCTCTTGGCTTTTCTCTAAACCCTCCCCAATTTATCAACATCCCTCTTGAATTGTGGGCACCAGAACTGGACACAGCATTCCAGCAGTGGCTGTGCCAATGCCAAATAGAGAACAAATAACCTCTCTACTCCCACCTGAAAATACCCTGTTTATGCATCTCAGGATCTCCCTGGCCCTTTTGGCCACAAGGTCGTACTGGTAGCTCATGTTCACCTGATTATCCATCACCACATCCCCAAATCCTTTTTCAGAACCACCACTTCCAGGACAGTCTTCCCCAGCCTATAAGTACGGCCTGATTTCTCTGTTCCTAGAGGTATATGGTGACATTTAGCCATGTTAAAACACAGACTGTTGGCTTGTGCACAGCTTGCAAGCAATCAGGATCGCTCTTGGTGGTGACCTACCTCTTCACTATTTTCACTCTCCAGTTTTGGGTTATATGAAAACCTTGATGATTTTATGTTTTCTTCCAGGTCATTCATAAAAATGTTAAACAGCAGAGGGCCAAGAACAGGCCTCTGTTGGACCCCAATAGCAACTCACCAGTTCGACGGTGATCCTCTGTTCACGACATTTTGAGACCAATCGGTTAATCAGTTTTTAATCCATTTAATGTGTGCCATGTTAAATGTATCTCTTTCTAGTGTTTTCATCAAAATATCGTCTGGTACCAAGAAAATGCCTCACAGAAGTTTAAGTATATTGTATCAACACCATTACCTTTGTCAACCAAAGTATAATCTGATCAAAAAAGGTAACAAGATAGTTTGACATGATCTATTTTCCATAAACCCATGTTGATTGGCATTAATCATATTACCGTCATTTTGATTCTTTATTACTCAAGTCTTGTAGCAGCGACTCCATTTTCTTGCTTGGGATTGATGTCATACTGTCAGGCCTATAATTACCCACCTCGTCCCATTTACCATTTTTAAATATTGGCATAGCATTAGCTTTCTTCCAGAGCTCCAAAACTTATTGAAAATCAACATTAACAGTCCAGTGAGCTCCTCAACCAGCTCTTCTTGGATCTGAGTTATCAAGACACACTGATTTCAAAATGTCTAACTTTAGCAGCTGCTGCTTAACATCCTCCTAAGATACTAGTGGAATGAAGAGAGCGCTATCGTATGATATGACTTCACCTGCTTCTTCTCCAGAAATAAGTATTGAATATTTCTGCATTATTATTGATTATTCTACCACTTTCATCTAGTAATGGACCAAAATGCACAAGAGCAAACTATCCCACCATGTAGGAAAGACAGGAAATATAGCAAGAGACCACCCTGGCTTAACGAGGAGCTTTTCAATGATCTAAAACTCAAAAAAGAGTTCTACAAAAAGTGGAAACTCGGTCAAATTACGAAGGATGAACATAAACAAACAACACAAGTATGTAGGGACAAAATTAGAAAAGCCAAGGCACAAAACGAGATCATACTCGTAGGGACATAAAAGGAATCAAGGAAACATTTTACAAATGCATTAGAAGCATGAAGACGACCAAGGACAGAGTAGCCAGTTACTCAAGGGGAGGGGAAAGATAATATCAGAAAAAGTGGAAATGGCAGAGGTGTGTAATGACTTCTTTGTTTCGGTTTTCACCAAAAAGGTTGGTGGCGATTGAATGTCTAACAGAGTGAATGCCAGTGAAAATGAGGTAGGATCAGAGTCTAAAATAGGGAAAGAACAAGTCAAAAATTACTTAGATAAGTTAGATGTCTTCAGATCACCAGGGCCTGATGAAATCCATCCCAGAGCACTCAAGGAGCTGACTGAGGAGATATCTGAGCCATTAGCGATGATCTTTGACAAGGCACTGGAATGTGAAAGGATGTTGACTTGTCCTTCTGTGACATCACTTTGGTTATGTGATTACTGGTTTTTCTGTCAGGAAAAATGGCTTGTAGAGAGGCTGTTTGTAAACCTGGTGTTAGTAAAACTGAGACTCCACTGCACATTCTTGTGCAGTGCACTGGAGACCAGGCACTGTATTCCCATGGCGATTGTGCAGCGGCAAAGGACGGGTAGAGGGTCTCCTGCATCACATTAGCTCCCCCAGGATGGCCTCACGTAGTGCAGCTGTCTCTGCAGAATCTCCATTTTCATTTACAGAAGGAAGTTTCTAGCCCTCATGCCTGCAGAGATTAACTTCCACATGTGGACCAAGTGTGAGCCACATAGCAACATCTGCCAGCAGAGAGCCCCTAACAGTGACTGAAAAGGCCAAACTCCCAGTCCATAGTCACCTCAATGCCTTGCCATTGAAAAGCTGAGGGATGACACATCAGCGGTAACATTAGCTATTCCATTGCTGTTCATTTTAGTGGATGGAACAGGAGCAACAGGAACACAGAGCTTTTATACAGCACTTCTTGGCCAGAGAGCTCGAAGAGCGTCACACAGGAGGTCAGTATCGTTACCCCATTTCCCAGACACGGAGAGGGGAAGTGACAGGGCGGGAGCAAAACCCTGCAGAAGTGGGAGTTGCTGCCAGGAAGGAGGAAATGTGGGGGAAAGGAAGGAGGAGATGTAGAGAAGGGGGGCAGGCCATGCAGAAGGAGAAAGAGCAGCAGCAGCAGGGCTTCTAGGGAGCCTAAATTCTCTTGGCATGATGCTGAATGTGACAATAAGGGGCTGAATAAACAATAAACACTGGTGCATAGACCTGTCTGGAGGGCACGTTCTCCCGAAGTCCTGTGTGTAACCTCTCCTGGACAGCAGTGGGGGATCCACTGTGGATCGAGGGGATTAGGAGTTTATATCCCAGCTCATGGAATCCAGCCCTGCCTTCCCCACAGGCTCCACAGCCCAGCGTTAAGCTACCAAAACACTGAACAGCATCGGCTCAGCAGGGAAATATTTTCTTAGAACTAGGCAAACTACTCAGTCCTCACTAAGACCCGGACCCTGGAAACGCTTAGGCACGTGCGCTGCTTTATTTAACACACCTGTGCAACTCCCGTGAACTTACGGGGGCGACTTGTGTGTGTACACGTTGGAGGATCAGGGTCCAAGACCATTGTGCCATCTCCAAGAAAGCTTGATGCAGAGAAGGTGGAATATTCGCCACCTCCTCAGAGTGAGGAGCTGGGATCAGCAGGGGGGCTTCTGCCCGGGGACGCTGATCTTCTGAACTCTCTGCCCAGGCTCAGTGGCAGTGGCCTGTTTCCATTCTGCAGCAGCTGCTATTCTAGGCAGTGTTGCAGGAAGAACAACGAACTATCACCTAGCTAAGCCAGTGGGATAGCACACATACTGCAGGTTCTTTGGGATCTGGATCTTGTGGGCGGGAGTTCTATAGACAGGGACAGGGTTGGGAGGGCTTTTAAACAGGATGCAAATGTAGGGCCCAGCTCTGCCATCCTTACACAGAATAAGGGCTCTGAGTGATCTCACTGAAATCAGTAAAAAGAATGAGGAGTACTTGCGGCACCTTTGAGACTAACAACTTTATTTGGGCATAAGCTTTCGTTGGCTAAAACCCACGTCATCAGATGCTTGGAGTGGAAAATGCAGTAGGAAGATAGTATACACACACACACAGAGAACATGAAAAGGTGGATGTTGCCACACCAACACTAAGAGACTAATCAATTAAGGTGAGCTATTATCAGCAGGAGGGAAAAAAAATCTTTTGTAGTGATAATCAGGATGGCCCATTTCAAACAGTTGACAAGAAGGTGTGAGTAACAGCAGGGGGAAACTTAGCATGGGGAAGTAGATTTCAGTCTGTGTAATGATCCATCCACTCCCAGTCTTTATTCAAGCCTAATTTAATGGTATCCAGTTTGCAAATTAATTCCAGTTAAACAGTTTCTCACTGGAGTCTGTTTCTGAAGTTTTTGTGTTGAAGAATTGCCACTTTTAAGTTTGTTATTGAGTGACCAGAGAGACTGAAGTGCTGTCCTACTAGTTTTTGAATGTTATGATTCCTGATGTCAGATTTGTGTCCTTTTATTCTTTTGCGTAGAGACTGGCCGGTTTGGTCAATGTATATGGCAGAGGGGCATTGCTGGCATATGAGGGCATATATCACATAGGTAGATGTGCAGGTGAATGAGCCCCTGATGACGTGGCTGATGTGATTAGATCCTACGACGGTGTCACTTGAATAGATATGTGGACAGAGTTGGCACCGGGCTTTGTTGCAAGGATAGGTTCCTGGGTTACTGTTTTTGTTGTGTGTTTGCTGGTGAGTATTTGCTTCAGGTTGAGGGGCTGTCTGTAAGCGAGGACTGGTCTGTCTCTCAAGATCTGAGAGTGAGTGAAATCAGTGAGACTGCTAGTATAATAAGAAACGACTAAATGTCACTAAAGGTAGCAGACTCTGACCCTCCGTCTAAGCTGGCACTTTACCAATCACCGCAGAAAAGAGCTGGTTCAGTAACCCTGCATCTTAGCAGAACTCTGCTCCAGTTCCAGATTTTGCTTGGTTTCACCTGCTATTATATTTACAGGAGCACTGAGAAACTGGAGTAAGACCTTGTGTAACAGCACAGAGGAGCTATTACATTGCTTAGGTATTAAATTTCTCACATAACTCTTTAAATGAAATAAAAAGAACATGCAAAGTCATGAATTCAGATCACATGAACTACAATTTCAGGAGAGGGAAAGAGAGTTTAGCAGATTAAAGAAGTAAATATTGATAGAGCCACCCCACAAGATATAAAGGTTTGTGCCACAGTTACTCAGAATTTACCATCTAGAGGTCATTTAAAATCTACTTACATCTGGGTCTAGCTCTTCCAGTTCATTCTCCAATGTCCTGAGCTCTTCCTCTGTCAATGCACTAAGGATCTTATCCTCATCCAGATCACGGTATTTCTCCAGTTCCTGTCTGTACGACATTTTAGAGAAATCTCAGGTTTTAAATTCTCACGTTTTATGCTGAAGTGAGGCCTATAATATATAAAAAAAAAGGCAAAGTGAAAACTGAGGTTGCACCACTACTGCTATCAGATTGCAAGACATTCTTCAAATGTATAACAGCAGATGTATAAGGAGCCAGCAGAATGGCACCATGATCTCACATTCTGAGTTCTAGTCCCACCGTGCAGCCCTGGGGAAGTACTTAGCATTTTGAGCGTTACTAGAAATTTACTTCTGTTAAGGTGAACATCAGTACTGACTGAGCAGAGAACATATTGACCACATTTTGCCTTGTTCCACATTTTTTCCTGGAAGAAATCCAGGAAATCATTACTTTCACCAAAACAAAAACTCCCCATGGGATCGAATTCTAGTAACCTTACTCAAACTGAGGAATACTTTCTTCTGTGGCTAGCCCTACAGAAAAGCAATGCTCTAGATCAGCAGTGTGGTGGAATCCAGTGCTCTTTGCATTTCTGCATGCATTCAGAAGCTCTGAAAATCAGGACTAAGGCCATGAGTTTCAGAAGTGCAGCAATTTTTCCTTTTAAATTAACTTTCTAAATGGGAGATGAAGAGTGAAGTCCGGCAGATGCTATTATTTACCCCGATCCAATCAGGAAGCAAATAGACAACACATGTAACTCAGGGGCTCATTAGAGTTCAGTAAACTTTACTGAAATGATACATGCCATCATGATGCATTTATCTGTGTATCTGAGCTGATTGGTTAATGTAGTTCTACCTTCAGTGTTATTGATCTCTGAGAAGGTAAACAATGGAAACTTACTAACTGACCATATGATCTGTCAATCAATTATGAGCCAGGCTTTTTCTCATGTACATAATATGAAATGATGTGTATACAGAGAGAGGAGATGTTATCACCCCGCAGTGCAGTAACTGATACATTTAAATGGAATCAACAAAACAGCCAATAATGAAGACGTAGCTGTTAAGATTTAGTTCTTTTAAAACTCTAGATATTTGAAAATGTATTATAACGACTTGAACTTACTGCTAACACATACACGTATATTCACCCAGGTATATCTAAAAATATCTTTCCTTATATTTTTCACCTGGAAAGTTTGCTTTTGATACATAAAGTTTTCAAAGCTCTTAAGTCCTTTCACGCAGATCCCGTAGAAATTCTGTGTTTGACTGCAGACAGCAGCCTGGGATGTTGCTGCTGGAAAGCGAGTCCCAGAGTTTGCTGTCAGACTCCTACAGGTTTCAAAAGCATCCAGGAGAGAGTGAACAGAGACCTGCACCACAGAGCAAAGCTTGTAGCTGTGACTGCCAAGGACAGGTGCGAACACCCGAGCCGCTATCCCCAGAGGGGAAGCAATGTGTGGGGAAGTCTCCCCTGGCTGACTGAGTTATTTGCTAGCGTCGTGGAATGGACGGGCCAGTGTTCATGAGCATAGAGAACACGCCCGGGGCACCAGCAGTCTAATGGGGAAGTACGAGGTTTAGTTTGGTGATAGTCTGCCCATGCGAGAGCCAACAGCCTGTCCCTCAGAAAACCACCTCTTCAACCCCTAGGACTAATGGCCAACACTAGCTAAGGTGAGGGGTTTGTGGGTCCCCAATGGGAGACACGCAGCACGGGCTGGGGCACCACTGAGTCTCCACGGTCCCCAAATCAAGTTGTTTATAGTGACCTCCCTGTCTGTGGCACACAACGGGTTCTCTAGCTGAAGACAAGAAAAGCCCCTGTCCCTTGCTCTCCTTGTGAGAGGGGGTCAGAGGAAGAGAAAGGCAAAGAGCCCCGTCTCGCAAGCCACATGTCTGGGGCCAGCCCTTGGGATTTATTCATCAGTTGATCTACTGTTTTCAATCAGGGTCCATGGCCCACCTCCATCCCCTCTTCTTGGGGCTCCCTTCTTTCCCACTGGGCCATGCAGCTTCAGGGGCGGTGAGGCCTGGCTGACCAGGTGAGGCCATCTCTGAGCTGGGGCAGTCTCCACCCTGCTCTCCACCCCTTTCTGTGGTCAGTTCTCCCTTTCTAAGCGCCCTCCTCCTCGCAGAGCACCTCGTCAGTGTGGAATGAGCCCAAAGGAGCAGGTCAGTCTACTCTCCACAGAGCCAGGTGTGGCCCTTCACAGCTGGACTTCCCAACAGTGCAGGGCACCAGACTTCTGTGAATCTCCCCTTTGCAGTCCCTGGTCCCCCCGTCTCTCTCGCACTAAGCCACTAGCCAGGGCACTGACAGAGTCGGCCCAAATGGCTTCTGGTCCCATGGGCACCCAGCACGGATCCCGCTAACTTCACTCCCATGTTTTAATCACAGAAAGAATAAACTATCAACCACGCTAGTGCCATGTGGCTCTAAACGCACCAATGTCAGGAAATTCAGAGATACTCCTCCCCTAACGACCTCCCCATAACAAACACCAGAGAATTTATCTCAGCGATTCCTGTATCAAATTCACAATTTCTGTTTGAGCTACAGCATTTCTTTGACAAAGAGACTCCAACTAGACTGAATGACTCCAAGGGACGAAGAATCTCCCAGGCCCTTGTATGAGCTGCTGTTCCCCTGGTTTATTATCGCCAGTTACAAACGTGAACCTTATTACCCCTCTGAATCGGAGCAGCTTCATTTTCCAGCCATTCCCTCTTGCTCTGCCTTTGGAATGTGTTTTGAGGTGTAGCCAAGTTCAGGCTGTTATTGGAACCCTAACCCTGAATTCCCAGACTTTTGGGCCTTTGAAATCTCAGCTATCACCCAACATTTATTACATCTTTTACATGTAAATCCCTTGGCTGATTCTGTGTTTTTGATCACACACAAGGGCACATAGTCATACAAATTTAAACACAAACAATACGACCCTCAGAATCGGGAATGATTTATAGCGCTTGAAGACGCTCCGAAACAGTACTGACAATTTAGTCTCATGCTTGGTAACCAGCACAGTTCATTGTCACTGCTGCTGGTCTCTCATTGCACATCACTCACAGAACAGTAGCACATATGCCAGTCAGAGGTAATCTGGATTCTAGTTACAGGAAAGTGCTAAGAGGGAACAAAGAGATGTGATCTTGAGACTTAAACATCTCCTCTTAGCAGGCTTCTTTCTGCTCCTGTGTAAGAAGCAAATGGCACAACTGATCTTAGCCTAGATCGAGTACTCACACAGCTTTCCCCTGATAAATCTTATTGTCATCCCAAGGTGCCATGCAGATTTCAGTGTTTGCTGTGGTCAAGAAGGTGACATGACCCAGGAGAAGCACAGATATCCACAGGACAAATGAGAGCTGTCATGGGCATCTTGTGCCTCAGTTTCCCCAATTGTAAAATGGGGATAAAGATACTGACCTTTGCAATGTGCTGATGAGATGAGCTATATAAGTGCAAGGTATTATTATTGCCAGAGCCATGGCAATCACTGATTACATACTAAAGCAACAGGTAAACAAATCAGAGCTGTGTGAGCTACAACTTCAGACTGGAAATACCAGGATACAAAGAAATGCTTGCCTGACAATAGCCAAAAATCAATAGGAAAATATCTCCCAGGTTTACAGATGGAGAAGCAAACAGAGGAGCTTCTTCCCTAACCTGACACTAGCTAAGTCCTTATAAGTAAAAGCATCGAAGAGGAGAGGACAAGCTGACAACTTTCAGAGAGAAGTGCAGCAAAATGCTCCACGTTCTAAATTCAGCATAGTTTTTAAATTTCCCAGTTGGTTGTGCAAGGCTTGCCTTGGATTGCCCTGGCTCTAGGACCATTCCTCATGGGCGTCTGCAGTGTTTTGGTTTATATGATCCCTCTGCAGGAGTTAAGTAAAAGCTGAGTCATAAGTCAGAACCATTATTCTTAAATTATATAAACTTCACATAAATTCCCCACTTTGCAGCTGTTGCAAGCACTTTGCTTTTTCTTTGGCCGGGAGTATGATTTGCAAGATAAACAAGAGATACATTGGACACACCATAGTGCCCAATCATTATAAATTAACAGTAACCAAACAGTTTGTGACTACTTTTAGTGTTAATTGCATGGGCTGGGGCAGTTTATATCTAGGGCACAAGCTGAATGGGCAGGGGGTTACAGTGACGAGACAGAGATTAAGGCCTTAAATGTTCTAATTTTGGACCCTTCAATCATGGATCCCTGGAAGCCAGATCTTTCACAGATCCCAGTGACTTCTGTTCGAGTTGTGGGCACTCCGCAGCTTGGGAACACCAGGACATCAGTGTCTTAAGTAGAAGTGCCCAGGATTAGGGGCTGATCCATTACCCACTGGAGACACAGACAGGGAAAGACACCCATTGACTCCAGCAGACGTTGGAGCAGGTCCTTAGTGAATCCTTCTAAAAACTTAGGACCAGGCAACTAGCCCAAGGACTTATAGCAAACCAGTGGCAGTGTCAGGACTAGAACTCAGGAGGATCCTGGCTTGATCTCATTTGCACAGGTGTGAATCAGGAGGGAATCTAGAGAGTTTACACTGCTGTAAGCATATTCAGAAATAGGCTTCTCTGATCATATTTCCTTCCTGTCTTGCGTCTTGTGTTGTCACTTACAGTTGTGCCAAATATTGAACCTGGTTCTTCTTGCTGCCAACACCACTTGGCAGAAGGGTTACAGGGATAAAAACTTTTGTTAGGTAGGAACACGAGTGTACAGGAATCTGAAGAGACACAGGCCCAAGTTTACACATTAAGCTGATGTCACTTTTCAGACTAGAACTGCACTGCAGGGGTGAACTATAGAGGTAAAGCGGCAGATCCTCAGCTGGTGTAATTCAGTGTTGCTCCAAGCCAGTTGGCTTCAGTGACACGACAGCAGAGGAGGATCTGCCACAGAAGGTTAATACTGAATGGCCAGGCCTGTTCTCTGGGTTAAGAGAGGGGCTGTCAACTGGCACATCCCACTGGAACGAATTTCATTCCAACAGAACATATGTGTACAAGATACATGTCTCCATAGAAACTGTTTAAGCAAATGCACCTCAGAGATTAATTACTGGGGTCCTTAAATGCCTCCTCCTATGTCTGATCTTAGCTGAAAAGTAACACGGATTATGGCATTGCAGGAGCACACATTCTAATTACAGGTGAACTGCAGAGCTAAAATTAAAATTCTTTGTACTAAAATAGCTTGTAAGTAATTAAGTCCAGGGCCTGATCCTCCATTCTGTTACACTGGTTCCATACCAGCACAGCTCCATGAAATAACAGGAATTGCACCAACATAAAACTGGCATAACGAGTAGAAAACCTAGCCTATAATATTTAATTAAGACAAGTCATCAATTCAAACTGCAATAAGGAAATACAGATTGAGTTAAAAAAATCTACAAACGCTTGGAAGAGAATGAAATCATGGACAAGAAACCGGCAATGGATTTACAAAAGATAAATCACAAAGAATTTGCTTTTTGGAAAGGAATTGCAAATTTAGCAGGAGCAGAGAATACAGTGATTGGAACACAGTTTCACGACATCTTAGTTGAAAAATTAATTCAAGCTGCCTTTGATATGAATGCTGTGAAACAGATCAAAGCAAGTGCTTAAGAAACAATGGTTAATAAATCACAATTCACTTCTTTGGGGGGGGGGGTGAAGGCCTGGCTCCTAACATTCCCAACAGGGTGAGAGGGAAAGTGCATCAATCTACACCAGGGGTCAGCAACCTATGGCACAGGTGCCAAAGGCGGCACGCGAGCTGATTTTCAGTGGCGCTCACACTGCCCAGGTCCTGGCTACCGGTCTGGGGGGCTCTGCATTTTAATTAATTTTCAGTGAAGATTCTTGTACATTTTAAAAACCTTATTTACTTTACATATAACAATATATGTAACAATATAACAATAGTTTAGTTATATGTTATAGACTTATAGACAGAGACCTTCTAAAACATTAATGTATTACTGGCACGCGAAACCTTAAATTAGAGTGAATAAATGAAGACTCGGCACACCACATCTGAAAGGTTGCTGACCCCTGACCTACACTAAGTGTTCTACACTTATCAATACTTCCAACACACAGAACATGAAGGAGAATCCTCTTTCTGCAAACCATTTACTAACAAAACACCACTCAAAATGACCAAAAGTACATGGTCAGGCTCACAGATTACATCCTTTTAACAGACTGACATATTTAAGAACATAATAAAGGCTGTACTGGGTCAGACCAAAGGTCCATCGAGCCCAGTATCCTGTCTACCGACAGTGGTGCCCCAGAGGGAGTGAACCTAACAGGTAATGATCAAGTGATCTCTCTCCTGCCATCCATCACCCCCCTCTGACAAACAGAGGCTAGGGACACCATTCCTTACCCAGCCTGGCTAATAGCCATTAATGGACTTAACCTCCATGAATTTATCCAGTTCTCTTTTAAACCCTGTTATAGTCCTAGCCTTCACAGCCTCCTCAGGCAAGGAGTTCCACAGGTTGTGTGTGTCGTGTGAAGAAGAACTTCCTTTTATTTGTTTTAAACCTGCTACCCATTAATTTCATTTGGTGACCCCTAGTTTTTATATTATGGGAACAAGTAAATAACTTTTCCTTATTCACTTTCTCCACACCACTCATAATTTTATATACCTCTATCATATCCCCCCTTAGTCTCCTCTTTTCCAAGCTGAAAAGTCCTAGCCTTTTTAATCTCGCCTCATATGGGACCTGTTCCAAACCCCTAATCGTTTTACTTGCCCTTCTCTGAACCTTTTCTAATGCCAGTATATCCTTTTTGAAATGAGGAGACCACATCTGTACACAGTATTCAAGATGTGGGCGCACCATGGATTTGTATAAGGGCAATAAGATATTCTCCGTCTTATTCTCTATCCCTTTTTCAGTGATTCCTAACATCCTGTTTGCTTTTTTGACTGCTGCTGCACACTGCATGGACGTCTTAAATTAGAGAACTATTCATAATGACTCCAAGATCTTTTTCCTGATTAATTGTAGCTATATTAGCCCCCATCATATTCTATGTATAGTTGGGGTTATTTTTTCCAATATGCATTACTTTATTACATTTATCCACATTAAATTTCATTTGTCATTTTGTTACCCAATCACTTAGTTTTATAAGATCTTTTTGAAGTTCTTCACAGTCTGCTTTGTCTTAATTATCTTGAGCAGTTTAGTATCATCTGCAAACTTTGCCACCTCACTGTTTACTCCTTTCTCCAGATCATTGATGAATACATTGAATAGGATTGGCTCTAGGACTGACCCTTGAGGAACACCACTAGTTACCCCTCTCCATTCTGAAAATTCACTAATTATTCCTACCCTGTGTTCCATTCTCAGTCCATGAAAGGATCTTCCCTCTTATCTCATGACAACTTAATTTATATAAGAGCCTTTGATGAGGGACCTTGTCAAAAGCTTTCTGGAAATCTAAGTACACTATGTCCACTGGCTCCCCCTTGTCCACATGTTTGTTGACCCCTTCAAAGAACTCTGATAGATTAGTAAGACATGATTTCCCTTTACAGAAACCATGTCAACTTTTGCCCAACAAATTATGTTCTTCTATGTGCCTGACAGTTTTATTCTTTACTATTGTTTCAACTAATTTGCCTGGTACCTGAACTAACCTGAACTAATTAATTCAGTTCAGGTTAATTAGTTAACTAGTTAATTAACTTATGTTAATTTGCCTGGTACCTGACTAATTCAGACTGGGATCACCTCTAGAGCCCTTTTAAAATATTGTTGTTACACTAGCTATCTTCCAGTCATTGGGTACAGAAGCTGATTTAAAGGGACAGGTTACAAACCAAAGTTAATAGTTCTGCAATTTCACATTTGAGTTCTTTCCAAACTCTTGGGTGACTGCCATCTGGTCCCGGTGACTTGTTACAGTTAAGTTTATCAATTAGTTCCAAAACCTCCTCTAGTGACACTTCAATCTGTGACAATTCCTCAGATTTGTCACCTACAAAAGACAGCTCAGGTTTGGGAATCTCCCTAACATCCTCAGCCATGAAGACTGAAACAAAGAATTCATTTAGTTTCTCTGAAATGACTTTATCATCTTTAAGTGCTCCTTCTGTATCTTGATTGTCCAGGAGCCTCACTGGTTGTTTAGCAGGCTTCCTGCTTCTGATGTACTTAAAAAACATTTTTTTATTACCCTTTGAGTTTTTGGCTAGCTGTTCTTCAAACTCCATTTTGACTTTTCTTACATTTTTACACCTAATTTGGCAGTGTTTATCCTCCTTCCTAGTTACCTCACTAGGATTTGCCTTCCACTTTTTAAAAGATGCCTTTTTATCTCTCACTGCTTCCTTTGATCAAGTAGATCTGAATACTATTCCTGGGAAAGTTCTGTGGAAGAGTTGTAAGCAAAAACTGGAAGTGTGTGAATGGATGTGAATAGGATTCTACATCACACAATCGACAGGCAGCAAGCCCTGAATCAAGATTGGGAGTGACGATTTGATCAAAGGCAAAGAGTAAGTCCATCAAACAGCTGAGCCTCACAGAAATAACAGAACAAATCAACTAGGCACCTCACGTCCAGGAAAGGCAGAGCTGGGGATCTGGGTGTTTCATGGATATTCGGATGCCAATGGTCAGGAAAGTCCCTCTTCATTGGCTATCAGGTTCTCTGAACTCCTGGCTATAATTTAACTTGTGCCTCATTAAATTGTCAGGCTCATCGTTTAGGGAACTCCCCAGAGCTGAGGACGCACCGTGTTCTACAGAGTGAAACAAATCGAAAATAAACTGCTGGGCAGGGTTCAGACCAGGGTCCAGCACCTACTGGTCAAGTTCAGTGGTAAAAGTCAAAGCAACAAGCAGAGCTCGTCCGAGGCTCCAGCCGCCTGCTGTGGGGCTCAGAGGAGACTCTCCCTGGGCCAGGCTAGCCCAGATCTGCAGGCTCCTGCTTCCCTTTCAAACACCCGGGGGAGGCGTGGGGCTGGGACAGATACTGACCCAACCGTGGGCCCCCGTCTGGCAATGCCTAGGGCCCATCCCTTACAGTCCCCAGGCCCCGCGCTCGCCTGCCCCTCCCCAAGTCCCTGCAGCCCCGACAGGTGGGAGGACGGGCAGGACCCGACCCCGCCGGGGACTCCTGCCCCGCTGTGCCCAGACCCCCGGCCCGGCCCGGCCCTGCAGCGGCGCCCGGCTCGCAGCGCCCCAGCCGGGCGCTATTTATAGAGCCGGGCGCTGCCGCTCGGTCCCGCTCGGTGACAGCCGAATATTTTGCCCAGATATGGGCCGGGCTGGGGGCGCGGGGCGCGCTGGGGCCGGGACCCGCGGGCGCGGCGCTTACCGGGACTCGGGGCGCACGGCCGGGGGCGCGGGGGCTGCGGCGGCCGCGTCCTGCCGGAGGCTGCGAGATGCGCCGGGTTCTGCCGGGGAGGCGGCTCCGAACCCGGGCGCAGCCGGAGCCTCCCCCGGCTGCCACTCAAGCGGGGGGCCGGGCTCCGGGAGCGCCGCGGGATCCGCGTCGGGGGCGGCCAGGCGGGGGCCGCGGGGGGCGGCCGCGTTACAGGGACCCGGGGGCGGGTTCTGAGAACCAAGCCCCACCCGGCCTTCCAGCCCCCCAGCCGGCCCTGATCCCGCCGCAACCGACCCTCCACCTCCCACCCACCTATAATCCCGCTTTCCCACCCAATCCAACCTTCCACCCTGCACCCTGATCTAATCGCACCCCAACCGACCTACTCCACCCGCCCCAATCTACCTTCCACCCACCAGCCCTAATCCCTCCACACTGACCTTCCACCCCTTTCCTATCCCTCAATCCCCCCTACAATGACCTTCCACCCCCTAAATCCCACCCACACCGACCTTCCACCCCCTTCCCTGACCTAATCCCATCCCACACACCCCAATCTACCTTCCACCCCCCAACCCTAATCCCATTTGTCCCAAACTACCTTTCACCTCCACCTCAGCCCTAAATCTCACCCCAATCTACTTTCCACCCCTTCCTCAAACCTAATCCCCCCAATTGACCTTAAATCACCCAACCCCAGCCCTAATTCTGCCCGGCGGAGGGGGGGCCTGTTTAGCTCTTTAGGGAGGCCCAAAACAGTTCTCACGTTCCCTCCGCTCGCTCTTGCTTGAAATAAAATAAAGTGACTCGCCTATTGGCATGTTAGGACCTTGAGCCTAGGAGTGGATCGGCCTCAGAGTTCCAAAAACAGTCCTGCTAACCCACTCCTTGATTAGACGCAGAATGGACATTGCTACAGTAGCAGGAACTCGGCTCTATCCCAGAGAATGATGAGACCTTGTTCCAGTACGGGGAACCGGCAGGAGAGAGCAGGGAGGAGGCTTTGCTGTTAGAATCAGTTTACTATCTTCTTCTGGAAGCCCTACTGCTGTATCTGTTCCACCCACGCGCACACCGAATGCTTTCATCACCTTATTGCGTGTTGATGTCCCTACCCTTCCTGCTAGCAGTGACAACAGGAACATGTTCTACCAACAGCTTGAGAATGAGAAAACGCACAGAAATGAGACCATTATAAGCCATGGTGACTTCAGTGCGAGAGCAGGATGTAGGTTTGAAAAGTGGCCAGGTATTCCGGACAAACACGGACTTGGTCTAATGAATGAAGATAGCCAGAGAGGGTTCAAACTCTGTGTAAGTCAAGATCGGTGTGTTCTCAACACCTACATCACTGGGACAATCACAAGGACGACAACTGTGAAAACATCCAAGATCAGGTAACTGGCACCCACTTGACCTGGTACTCGCTAGGCACAACCACCTGAAAGAAAACCCGTACACGAGATCGTTTCGCAGTGCTGACTGGGACACTGATCATGCCTTGGGGCATGTCTACACATGCAAAGTTACAGCACTGCTCAGAGTGCCAACGGAAAACCGCTGTCGAGTGTTCACACTGCCAGCTGCCTATGCAATAGTGTGTTCACACTTGTAGCACTATTCAGAACAGTGCACTCTGGGCAGCTATCCCCCAGACGACCGCTTTTGCTTTTGCTGCTAAGACTTGTGGGAAGGCAGAAGGGGTTACTGGCATCCCGGCTCCTGTCCCAGTGCTCCGTGATGCATCAGTTCACGTCCCAGCAATCCCTCTGCTTCCTTCCGCATTTGGCACCATCTTTCAACAGTTTGTGTACTGTGCGCCCTGCCCTGCCTCCTTTGAGCTGCAGGAATGGATCCTGAACTGCTGACTGGTATTGCTGCTATGTCATGAGCAGCAGTGGCGTTATTCCTTAAACTACAAAGGCAAGAGGAGTGGGACATTGATCTTGCCACGCACACTAGCTACGAGACGAGATTGGTGAGCATGTCCAGGAATGCCACAAGCAGCGTGGAACGTGGCTTTTGGACTCGGGAAACAAGCACTGAGTGGTGAGATCACATGACGACGCACATCTGGGATGACGAGCGGTGGCTGCAGACCCTTCGCAGGAGAAAAGCCACATTCATGGGACTGTGTGAGGAGCTCGCCCCAGCCCTGCGGCGCAGGGACACGAGAATGAGAGCTGCCCTGTCATTGGAGAAGTACGTGGTGATTGCACTGTGGAAGCTGGCTACTCCAGACTGCTTCTGATTGGTCGCTAACCAGTTTGGGGTGGGAAAGTCGACTGTTGGACTCATGTTGATGGAAGTGCAGGGCCATTAATCGCATCCTGCTCCGAAAGACCATGATGCTGGGCAAAGTGCTTGACATCGTGGATGTCTTTGGACTAATGGGCTTCCCTACCTCCCATAGCAAAGCTACCAGTCACCCTCAGACTGACATCAGCCATAGTAAAGAAGTGGAAAGATGCAGATTATTCAATGAAGAAGTTGTAAAAATAAAGTTCATCTAAGAACTCAGCCACCAAGACTTGGGAAAGTTTAAAAGCTACCACGTATAATGCTGCTGTAACAGTGTTTGGCAAAAAGTGCAAGAAAAACAGACTGGTTTGAAAATCATTCTGAAATCCTTCTACCCCTGGTTGAGAACAAAAGGACAGTGTGAACCATCTACAAAAAAAATCCCAACACCGTAACACTGAAAAACGAGAAAGGCTTGATGAGAAATGCAAAAGGAGGCCAGGAAGTGTGCTCAAGATTTTGGGCTGAAACTCTGATGATATTCAGAAAGCAGCTGATAGCAGTGGACTGTACGAAAGCATCAAACAAGCCATGGCACAGCTCAGAGATGAGAGTGCTAAGGCACTCGTCCACCTAGCACTGGGGAAGGAAGGCCACAAGCATAAGAGGAGACCTCTGAATATCCGGCCATGACAAGGGCAATGCCACACAACAGAAGCCCAAGTTACCACTGTTTAACCAGGAAACTTTAGAGAGAGAAGAAGGTCCAGTGGTCGGCGCAGTAGCTGCTAGGTAACCCGGACAAGACGCCATCTCAGTCACGTCAAGATGAGGCTCAATTAATGTTTGTTGTGAGCGAGTTTCTAGGCTGGTGAAGTAATGACAGACACTATTTTGAAATGTTAGACCATAAGCCATCTAAACTACTTAGAGATGTGGATCATTCCCCTTCAGCACATGAGATACCACAAGCAGACGAAGTACATCTCTCTGAAGTCTTTCAGCTCTCTAGAGCGGGATGGCTTTATGATACACCACCGCTTGCATTCACATGGGATGTGAGGTGTGTGATGGGTCTAGAGGAGAAGGTGAAGGACTGAGGCTTTGTGGAAATTTCTCTTAAATAGCCTCTAGGGCAGTGGTTTTCAAACTTTTGTACTGTGACCCCTTTCACACAGCAAGCCTCTGAGTGTGACCCCCCATCAATTAAAACCACTTTTTTACATATTTAACACCATTATAAATGCTGGAGGCAAAGCAGGGTTTGGGGTAGAGGCTGACCCCTCACAACCCCCCAAGTAATAACCCCATGACCCCCTGAGGGGTCCTGACCCCCAATTTGAGAAGCCTTCCTCTAGGGTAAAGAAAGACCATACCCATTTACAATGATCTGAACCTATGCTGTATGTACTGTCCCCCCAAGGAGGACAGTAAATTCCCCCCACCCCCCCAGAAATGTCAGCAGGATCAGCCCAAGCTAGTCCGCAATTCTGGTACACATGAAAACTGGGGGACTCAAGGTCTTGTAAAGTAGGTTGTTAGTTGGGAATACACCAAAACCCACACATCTAACACAAGACTCAGGTGCACTTAATGGAAACCACTCATGAGAATTTCAGTGTCTTAAGTCCAATGAAGAGGGCAAGGATGGGGGCGGGGGAAGCAGGCTAGGGAGAGGGGTGCCAACCATATAGGCCAGAGCCCATCTGAGCAGACTGCAAGAAGCTGCTTTTTGTGGGGGAAGTTGTTTTTAAGTGGGAGGAAAAAGAAAGACTGTTGGAATACATTTTCTTCACCCAAATGCAAAAGCAAGGTGTTTGCAGCATTCACAATGTCCAGTATTTTCAGCTGTCAGGACATATGCTGGTTGTTATGCTTCTGACACCTCTATGCAAAAACAAGTACAATTCTTACATTCCTCATCCAGGGATATGATATTTCTGAAACTTTCAGGAAATGAGGGATCAGTTCAGAGGTGATGTTTGTGTTCGTTATGGAGGGGAATAGCAGTGAAGCAGAAACTCAAATTTTGACCAGCCTCAAATTCCATTCAGTTTGAAAAGAATGAAAAGAGTCTAGCAAGAAAATAAAACACGTCACCAATAATTTTTATTGATAAATAACATTTTACTTAATCTGTATTTTCACCCCAACATTCTAACATTACACTAGGAAACAAAGTGCAAGTTCTCTGAAAGTCAATTCAAAGAAAAACTTCTGTTAAATATCTTTTCACAGAACACAAGCATCAGATTTTTCAAACCTATCGCATTCATATATTCAAGGTAATGTAAGAACAGTTACATTTCTCTTTAAAAGTCTGCTACATTTTTTATTGCTAAAGAATCTGAATTAGTTGCTATAGTTTCAGAAGTGGTGATTAATTAACCTTTGGAAGCTCCACAAAATATTGAGACATAAAGTCATGAATCCATATGTCAGTATCTGGAAGTGCAGTGTCCACTAAGTAGGTCACTATTTTTCGATCCCAAGAGTTTGCGCTTTCATTAACCGCTTGTATCAGTGCCACCAGGGGTTTCTTCTCAACATGGTTTCGAAACACTATTGATGCCTCTTCTGACCACTGTTCGCATTTCACTCCTAGGAAAAATATAAAGCAAACAGGGTCATTTAAAGAAAAGACTGAATTAAGTGTCCAAAAAACTCCCATACCCAAGTCCTAGTAATTCTACACATGAGGAAGAGGAAGACACTCACAGTAGTGCTATTAAAGAAAGTGACGCTAACAAAGCTCTGTAAAAACATTTCAATCCTTACTCTTGTTTGAGTGACTGTTCTAGCCTCCCACATAAGGATTATCAATTGGGTCACATTGTGAGAAAAATGTTTACTAACCTTTCGGTAACTGTTGTTCTTCGAGATGTTTGCGTAATGGAAAACTTATACATACCCGTATGTTACGCAAAAATTTCCACAACTCGAAAATCTTATTTCTGGCTTACAGAACTTTTTCCATAAGTGTGAATTTGCGCAAGTCAGGTCTTGTGTAACCCAGGGAGCGCCTGTCTGTCTGTGGAAGTATGTGCCTTTTAGGTCAAGGGCAGCATGCCAGTACTGTGGATGCAGCGAAGGAACGTCGGAAGCCCAGGAGACCAGGCATAACTTTAATCTCTTCAGATAGCATTTGAACAGCCACATGTCTAGGATTGGTCTGAGCCCCTGCTTTGGCTTCTGGGTTTAGGAAGTAATGGGAATAAAACCCCTTTCCTCATAAATGGTGCAGAACCTCTTCCACAGCTCTCACCCAAAGGAGAAATGGGACTTCTTGTTCCAATAGTTGCTTGTGAGAAGGGTCCCTGAAGAGAGACAAGGGAGGATGGGTGGAAAGGTGCAATCGACAAAACTCGGTAGGTATAACTTAATTCTATGCTGTTTAGAACCTAACGGTCTGAGGTAACATGTTTCCAGCCGTTGAGGAAGAGGGATAGTTGGTTGGAAAACAAAGGATAACTGGATCCAGAATTGAGAGGACGGAAATGTCATCCTGGAGTGTCTTGTCAGAAGAGTGCTTCAAGGTGCCTGACTGTCTAGGGGCAGAATGCATAGGCCCTGAGGAGGAGGGGAATCGAAACCCAAACCTCTTGTTTTTCATCCTTCATTGGTCCTGTCTGGGAGGCTGCGCGAAATAGCGACAGTCTACTGTGGCCTGTAGTGTCTTCTGGACGCTGTTGGTGTATACATACCCAGAAATTTCAGGGTTGCCTTAAGAGTCCTTAAGTCTGTGCAATTTGGCATCTGTTTGCTCTGAAAAGAACAAGGACCCTTCGAATGGGAGGTCCTGGAGGATTTGCTGCACCTCTGAGGAAACCCCGCGGACTAGACCCATGAGCTCTTGCACATAGTAACAGCAGTGACCATTGATCTGACCACAGAATTGGTGGAGTCCAAGGCTGCCTGCAGGGAGACCCGGCCCACTGTCTTCCCTTCTTCAACAAGTGAAGAGAACGCCTATTGGCATCTTGGGGAAGCACGTCCTTACATTTTTGCATCACCTTTCACATATTAAAGTCAGAGACCTAGCAAAGCTTGCTGGTTCGCTATACAAAGCTATAGCCCACTTGTTGAATAGGATTCCTGCCAAACAAGTCCAGCTTTTTGGGGTCATCTGCCTTGGGTGCTTGACCCTGATGGTCCCAGTCATTGGTGGCTGGAGGAGAGTGAGAGAACAGGACCTCATATCCTTTAGCTGTAGGCAAAATACTTGTGCCAGCTAAACCCAAGCACCTTCTCCGGATCTATGACTGCCTTGTTGCGGGGTAGAGCCATTCTTGAGGGACCTGCCCCATGACAAGATGTTTAGAACCTAATGGTCTGAGGTCACTTCTTGACCACCTTGACTTAAACATCAAGTTCAAGGCCATGCACTTTCTTAAGCCCTGGTGAGCGCTGTGGTGGTAATGCACTGGTAGCCACCAGCACCTCTTCTGCGGAAAAGGCTAAAGCTGGTTGAGGGAGCTTTGCCCCTTTCTCTGTCTTGAAAGAGACTTGTGGAACCTGCTCTTTAGGTTCAGCACTGGAGTCTGGGTCTGGTGTCTCTTAGCGTAGTACCAGACACCTCCTACTTTCTGAGGCTACAGAGAACAAATGCCTTGAGACAGTGCCCTGGCCTGGAGGAAACCCCATAGGCTCCAGAAAAGCCACTGCATGGGTGTTGGTCCCCACGGTCTCATAGGCCAGCGGTTCTCAACTGGGGGGGCCATGAGCCCTTCCAGGGGATCTGCAGGGTCCCCCAGCTGAAGCCTGGAGCCCCAATGACCCCTCCAGGCAACAGCCAGAGAGCTAAAGCCCCACGCCCAGGTGTGCAGCAGCTGGGAGTTGCGAGCTCTGGCGTCACGGTGGGGCAGCAGCCAGGAGCTGTGGGGTTGCAACCTAGAGCCCTGTACTAAAATCTTTGAGCCCCATGGCTGCTGCGAGGCTGAAGCCTCAAGCCCCGTTGCAGCAGGGAGGAAGTGGGGGAGGACCCGGAGGCTGAACCCGTGAGCCCAGGTGCTGCCATGGGGCCATGGGCTGAAGCTGGGATCTGTGTCAGAACCCGCCTGCCCCCGCGGGGCTAAAGTTAGGAGCCAGGTCTGACTCCATGAGACCCAGTGACAGTGGTGAAGCTAGCCAACCCTCTCGGTGCTAGTGCCTGGTGCTGTGGAGAATCAGAGGCTAATCAGATGAGGTTTTCCCCACAGCGTGGTCCTTGTGCCAGTGAAAGCTGTAGGAGGGCTCTCTGCTGCTCATCAGAACTGGCAGTGCCAAGTCCTGGATCTCCGGGACCCTAGCACAGACAATGTGAGCAAGTCTTCGAACGCCTCCAGGATGGACAGTACCATGAACTGCCTGGTACACTGCCTGCTGGAGGATGGTACTTCCCATGCCAGAGTATGCAGAACTGGCGTGGGTGCCGGGGTGGACACAGGGAGCTGCTGTGATGCTGGGGAGAGAGTGCGAGACCTGCATTGTGCCTCTATCTCAATTCTCTTGCCTGCTTCCTTTTGGCACAGGGAATGACTCCTCTCCTGGTGCTTACGGTGCCTCCTCTTAGGTACTGCAAGGAGGACATGTGCTGGGATTCTCGACTGGCAGGAGGCGTGCTCTACACTGAAGCTCAGGTGCTTGGTGCCGAGTCTGAGCGTGGCTTCAATGCTGGTCTCAGGGCTGCCTCCATGAGAAGGACCCTCAGTCTCACTGTCTAGTCTTTTGGGGTTTGAAGGCCCTGCAGATCTGGCAATGGTCCTTTCTGTGAGTTTCCCCATAGCACTTTACACAGCTCAAGTGCAGGTCGCTCAATGGCATGAACCTGCCGCAAGAAGTGCAGGGTTTGAAGCCTGGTGACGGAGGCATGGCCCAGTGCTGGACAAGCGCAAGACAAGCCTCTCTTGTACAAAGATGAAAGGTGGAATAAAACAATGATTATTTCTATTTACTACTTTGTAAATTTGCTAAATGTTTACTATAAATTTTAAGCATACACTATGGCACTCTCCTCAGAGCTTTATACGCCAATATTCTTACCCACTTGATGTCCTTCTATTGTTTAGAAAATGTTATCCAACAAAATTACAAATACTTGTGACCTACCTGCAAGCTGAGCTGTTATAGCTTGAAATGGCAGTTTTTTGAACATGTTCATTAGAGGCTGTACTTTTCTGATGCTGACAAGCTCATGTTTACCATAGTCCAACTCGTATACTGATACCAACCCGTTTGTCAGAATTCCTTTTATTAACACCCTGTGCCACCTAAATGGTATTTTAAAAAAGGGTGAAAGAGAGAAAACAGAGTAGATTTAAAGTCTGATTCACACAAACTGAATGCAATCATAAAATGCGCTAACAAGAAGAATGGAAAACAATAGAACTGAACAAAACTCTGAACATTTGTTTGAGACTGACAAAAAATTGAAATAAGAATTCCAGGCAGGTGGGTGAGGTAACACACAGTCCCCTCTCTTTCAGAACCGTTGTTCTTCAAGATGTGTTGCTCATGTCCATTCCATTCTAGGTGTGCACACGTCCACATGCGCCGACGGTGGTGATTTTTTCCTTAGCAGTATCCGGAGGGTCAGCTGTAGTGCTCTCGAGTGCCACACCCATGCATCAATATATTAGGCACTGCCAGCCCTATACCCTCTCAGTTCCTTCGAGCCGGCAACTCTGATAGAGGGGCAGGCGGGTGGGTAAGGGAATAGACATGAATAACATCTTGAAGAACAACAGTTAGGAAAGGCCACCGTTTTCTTTTGTGTGTGCTCATGTCGATTCCATTCTAGGTGACACTCAAGCAGCATCGCTGGTGGCAAGGTTGGGGTTCACAGTCATGCGGCTTGCGCACTGCTCTGCCAAAGCCAGCATCATCTTGGGCTTGCTGGGTGAACGCATAATGAGACAAACGTGGACAGATGACCAGGTAGTGGCCTGAATCAGCACTTGAGACAGGAAGGCTGCTGACAAAACCTGTGCCCTAGCTGAGTGGGTAGTTCACATTTGCTGGTGGAGGCACCTTTGCCAGGTCATAGCAATAATGGATGCAGGCTGTGATCCAGGAAGAAATCCTCTGTGCAGACACTGGGCGATCTCTCAGCCTGTCTGCCACAGCAACAAACAACCGTGTTGACTTAGGAAACGGCTGGGTCCTGTGGAAAGCAAGCGCCGTTCTGACGTCCAGCGCGCGCAATCTGTGCTCCTCTTCCAATTTATGAGGTTTCAGAAAGAATACAGGGAAATGTGTCTTGGCCGGTATGAAACTGTGAAACTAACCTGGGCAGGAACGCTGGATGTGGCCACAGGCTGACCTTGTAGAACACCATGCAGGGTGGCTCTGATGTCAGAGACCCTCCAGGTGGATGTTATTAAGACCAGGGAAGAAACTTTCCAGGAGGAGGAGGAGAAGGGAGCGGGAAGCTAGAGGCTCAAAGGGAGGACCCATGAACTGCAACAGCATGAGATTCAGGTCCCAGGGAGGGACGGGATCCCTGATGTGTGGGTAGATGCTTCAGACCTTTCAACAACCGGACTGTCACGTCATGAGAGAAGACCGACCTGCCCTGGAGCCGAGGGTGGAAGACTGAAATAAGCCAAGTGGACTTTGACAGATGACAAGGACAACCCCTGGACTTGGAGGTGCAGGGGATAGTCCAGGATTGCCTACAGCAAGGGCTGCTCAGCCTGGATACCCTGGTCCAAGGCCCAGACCAGAACCTCTTCTACTTGGAGGTAGGTTGCTCTGGCTTTCTGCTACCCAACAAGACCTGATGGACGTGGGCCAAACATTCCCATTCCTCTGCATTCAGCCATGCAGAAGCTACACTGTCAAGTGCAACGCTGACAGGTTTAGAGGCAGAAGACGGCCATGGTTCTGGGCCAGCAGGTCTGGCCAGAGGCAACTGCAGCTGGGCAGCTACCAAAAGATCCATCAGCATGCTGAACCAGTGCTGCCAAGGCCACTCAGGAGCTATCAGGATCACTTTCGCCTTGTCCTCTCCTTCTTCATAAGGACCTTATGGATGAGCGGCACTGGTAGGAAGGCAAACATCAGAGCTCCCGACCACGCGAGCAGGTAGGCGTCCAATCCTTGGAATGAGCAGAACAGGTTTACCTCAGAAATCCCCCCCTCCGGCTGATCACACTGACCGCCTCCAGGTGGCGCAGCCACTCGTGGCGAGGAGAGAAGGTCCTGCTGAGGCGCTCTGCTCCCATGCTCTTGGCCCTGGGGAGATGGCATACCACACACAGAAGCCCAAAGGCAGAGAGCGTCTCGGCAAATAGCCGACGACCTGGCTTCACCCTGCCTGTTGATGTAATACATTGCTGTGGTATTCTCTGTCAGGACCCACACCACCTTGCCCTTCAGGTGGGGCACGAAAGCCTTGCAGGCCAGGCACACTGCTTTGAGGTCCCTGACATTTATGTGGAGGGACAGATCCTCCCGTGACCAGTGGTACTGCATGCTGTGCTTGCCCAGGTGGGCTCCTCAGCCCAGGAGCGAGGCACCGGAAACCAGGGTCAGCAGTGGGGAGGGCTGTACAGGGAACTCCCTCCAATCGCCAATCCAGGAACGATGGGATGCCAACTGGCACCCTGGCCACCCACTCTAGATTGGGTCTGTTGGGGACGTAGACTGATGCCAACCATGCTTGTAGTGGCTGGAGATGGAAGTGGGCATGCTGGGCCACGTATGTACATACAGCCATGAGACCCAACAACTGCAGGCCGGTGTGAGCAGTGGTGAGTGGGTAGTTTTACACATGGGGGATCAGGTCCAGCATGGCCTGGAATCGTACCTCCAGAAGGTAGGCTCTGGCTAGTATGGAGTCGAGAACTGCCCCAGTGAACTCTATTTGTTGCACTAGCCTTAAAGTTGATTTATTTTCGTTTATCAACCAGCTCAGGATGTGGCAGGTGGAACAAACCAGGTCAAGCAGGATTGAAGACAAGATGGTAATGAGGCATCAGCCTTTTATAGTTTCTTCCAGGTGCAAGAACCCTTCTTTGTTCTTGCTGTGGAAAATTACAGCAAAATGGAGTTTTGGAGTCACATGGGCAAGTCACATGTCCATGCATAACTCAGGACTTGCAGATAGCAGCCATTACCCACATGCTACCTTGCAGGTTCTCAGGTAGACTTCTTATGTGGATTGGAGTCTTCCAAGCTCTTTAGAAACCAAGCAAGTATACAGCCAATATTCATAACTTTGAATACACAAATGACACATGCATACAGACAGCATAATCAATCTGGTCTTAAATACCTTATATGACCCCCTTTATTTGGGGTCACTACAGATTTGGTGCCACTACAGGACCTTGGTTGCAACAGTGATCCATACGGTCCTAGTTCATGTCAATAACATTGCAGAGGTCCTGTTGCACTTGCTCCCAAGATCTGCTCTTGATGAGTCAATCATCAAGCTGTAGGTAGACCTGAACCCTTCGATGCTTGAGATAAGCGGCCACTGATGCCATACATTTTGTAAAAACCCTTGGGGCAGACGTGAGACCAAAGGGCAGCACCGGGAACTGGAAATGGTGCCCTCCAATCACAAAACAGAGGCACAGTCTGATCTTGGAGGATGGAGATATGGAAATAAGAGTCCTTCAGATCAAGGGCAGTGTACCAGTCCCCGGATCCAGGGAAGGGCTGATGGAGGCCAGGGAGACCATGCGGAACTTCAACTTTTTGAGGTGCTGCAAGTCCAGAATGAGTCTTAGACTCCTTTTTGCTTTCAGGATTAGGCAATAACAGGTGTAGAACCCTTTTCTCCTCATGTCCCGGGGACCTCCTCCACTGCCCCCAGCTGCATGAGATTCTCAACCTCTTGAACGAGGAGTTGGAGAGAGACAGGGAATGGGGGTGGTTGAGAATTGAAGGGTGTAGCTCTGAGATACAAGCTCTAGCTCCCAACAGTCTGAGGTGATCTTTGATAAGGCCGAATGGTAGGGACGAAGATGGTTGATGAAAGAATGAGGTGGATCTAGAGAGCTGACTGGGGCGTTGCTCTCGCAAACAAGCGAGGCTTCAGTGGGCCGGGTTGTGCAGGGGAGTGGGAGGAGGAAGGACAGCGATTATACAGACTCGCGTCTATCCCTTCTCCTTGCAGGCCCCTGTCAAGGCTTCCAAGGCCTTGGCGGTAAAGGGTGGCTGGAACTGCTTTCTCATCGACTGCAGCATATGCAGACCCAGTGAGTGAAGGCTGGTCCAAGTGTCCTCCGGTCCATGCAGCCCCGTGTCAGTCTGCTCTGTGAAGAGACTGCTCCCATCAAAGGGAAGGTCCAGGATCGAAGTCTGCATTTCCTGAGAGAGGCCAGCGGTCCGAAGCCAGGAGCTGTGCCTCATGACCACCACTGATGCGACCACACTAGCTGCTGAATCAGCAGAGTCCCACACCATTTGGAGGGAGTGCCTTGCAGCATACCCTCCTCCACCAGGCCCTGAATTTCTGAGACACTGAGTCCTTCAACTTATGAAGGGAGTCCCATAAGATGAAGTTGTACCTCCCCAAGAGAGCCTGGTGGTTGGCCACCCAGAACTGAAGCTGGCTATTAAATAATCTTTCTCAAAATGATTCAGCCTCTTGGCCTCTTTATTCTTAGGGGTCAAACTGGTTTATCCATCTGTCATTCTCGCTGGTCAATGAGACGACCAGTGAGCCCATTCGAACCCATGGGCTGGGACGAAATACTTTTTCCTCAGCCCTCTTGAAGGTGGGAGGAATGGAAGAAGGAGTTTGCTGAAGTGCTTTTGCTACTTTTAGGACCCCGTTATGTACTGGTAGTACAACATGGGCGGGGATAGAGGCCAAGAGCACACTGAACAGGGTGTCCGCCTGTTCAGTCACCTCCTCTACCTCCAAGGTCAAATTCGTAGCCACTCTATGAAGCAGGGCCTGCTGTTCTTTGAAATTGTCCGGCAGGCTGGCACGGGAGGGGTCTGCCACTGCCTCATCCCAGGATGATGACTGGGTCACTGGGGGAGGCCCCAAGGGATCATCGCCAGTGGGGGAAGAGGGTTTCGGGGTGGGCGCTTGCTCCTCTACCCCGGCCTCCAAGTGCACCACGTGCACTGAACGTGGTGCCGTTGGTTGCTGCTCCGAGGCAGTGGCCAAGGAATGGAGCAACTCTGAGGCATTGGCAGCAGAGGCATACCCCAGGTGCTCCATGAGGGCCACTGCACCGGCAGCTGGCCGTGCTCCCATGACAGCTTCGTGGAGGTCGACCAGCCTCGGGTGCCCAATCACACGGTGCTGTAGTGGGGTAAAGGGCTGAATTCCCTTCCTGATCCAGAGGAAACCCCTTCCGGTGACGGAGGAGGGGCCGTCAATGCCTGTGTCTCATGGCTAACTGTTGCCGTGGGAGACTGGTGCCTGGGCCGGGGGAGATTGGTACTGCAATGGAGACTGCTCCCACCGTCCGGGAGACAAGGATCTGTGCTGAGGAGACAGCTGCCAGCAGGATGATTGGTGCCAGCAATATGGTGGCCAGTGCCTTCCTCTAGGCAACCTGCATCGGGAGGGCGGAGACTGCAAGCACGGTGCCAGCAATTTAGGACGCTCCGCAGAAGACAGAGACCTGGGGCGTGGAGACGGAGAGCCTGTCTTGTCTCTGGAGACCAGCATCATTTGCCTGCCTTCTTGGAGCGGGGGGGTCTTTACATCTGCTTTGCCCCCACCTGGAGCCTTTCCCATGACCTGTGACACATGGAGTGCCAGCAACGCTAGTGGAGGCCTCTGCTCTCTGGGTACCAGGAGAGCCTGGGAAGGCACTGGCACTACCATCAGTCTGGGTCTCTTCCTGCTCCCTGGAGTCGGTGGTGGATCCCTCAGGGAGCTAGGGGGCCCCATCAAGGACAGGGGTCCCCATGTGGCTCTGGTGTGGGCTGTTGGCCCGAACTGGGTCCTTTGCACTTCTTGCTTGGTGCTAGGGAGTCACTCTTAGGCACTGGTGCTGGGGAGTGGTGCCAGGCAGAGCCCGGTGCTGGGTGTGCGCTGTGCACCGAGGCCGAGGTGCTCAGGGCAGCGTTTGGCTGGGGAAGTTCCAGTGCTGTGCGTAGAGCAGCCTCCAGGAAGAGGGCCTTCAAACGGAGTCTCACTCCGAGTTCTGGATGAAAGTTCTTACAGACGTGACACTTCTTCACATGCGAATCTCCCAAGCATTTGAGACAGCTTATATTGTGGGGGAGGGGATCACTAATAGGCACAAGCCTGTTACAGTCAGAGCAGGGCTTAAAACCCAGAGACTGGAACATGGCCCAGAGGGACTCTGTCTCTAACTACACTACTTACTAACTACTGTAAACAAATTATTTACAAGGCCTTAAGGCAAAGACTAGACAAACCTCTAGCCCTTGCGAGGCAAGGGAAAGGTGCTCCAACTAACCACCGGGATGGTAAGAAGGAACTGGGAGGGTGTAGGGCTAGTGATGCCTCATATACCTATGCATGGGCATTGCACTCAAGAAGGCACTACAGCTGACCCTACAGATATCGCTAGGAAAAAAATCTCATGGCATTGATACAAAGATGGTCTTTCAGTGGTGCTTCTTCAGATCTTACACAGCTCAGAGCTCTGTGTGGTTCAAAGTCTTGTCTCTTTCAACAGAAGTTGATCCAGTAAAAGATATTACCTCACCCACCCTGCCTCTCTAATATTCTGAGACTAGCACAGCTACAGACAAAATGGCAAACATGAAATAAGAGCTGTTCTATAATTTCTGGAGTCTCCCTCCTCTCTACTTCCTCTCTCACTGTAAAAAATGGGGAGAGAGAACAATAGAAAAACGTGGTAAAGCGGGTGTTTGGGAGGAAAAATGAACACCATCTACCCCTTTCTCTTTTTGATTTGCCATTTTTTTAAAAAATTCAGGAACAGAAAAGATCCAAATCCAAAAACTGAAAAATAAATTTGAAAAATGGTTTGTTTTACAGTTCTCTACTGAGAAATGTAGTAGAAAACCCCATTTTTCAAAAAGGAAAATCTGTAAAATCTTGATCTGTACTAGGAAACGAATACACACATTACCTAGCCAGTATCCAAATGTTATAGTGGTCTCATGGAAGAAGTGAATTTTAAAGAGTGATCTGAATGATGAAACAGAGGCTTTGCAGACATTTACAAGTTGCTCTATGGGCAGGAGTTTCAGGCTGTTTTGCTGGCCAGGGTGGAGAATATTTTTTGTAACCCCCACTGAATGGCAGAGCATAAACCCCCCCCACAGCTAGTAAGCATCTACTTACTTATTTTCCACTTTAGCAGCATACAGATTGTTCTTCTTAACAGCAATGGGTCTCTCCTCTGCCATGCTGTAGTACAGAATCATTTCTTCCATGAGGACTTCTAGGTTGTGGATCTCTTGCCAAGGCTGGACGACAAAGTGACCAGGGTGGCAGGCCACTGAAACGTAGACATCCATGTGCTCACCGGGTTTTGGTAAGGGTAGAAGAGGTGGCATGTCAACAGTAGACACCACACTGCTGGGTTCTGGAGCAAGCTTGATTGACCCTGTGAGGCTTTTCTTGAAACCTAGGCCAATAAGTTCTGGAGCCCGCGTAGTATCACTTTTCCCTTTTATAGGGCTAGCTCCACTGGGTGCAACACTTAAGAAGACATCTTTCTGATGCTTCCACAAGTCTGCATTAGTGATCTGCCGATTGATGCTCCGATCGGGGTCTGGGAAGTTCTTGGGAGTAAACAAGTAAATGTGTGCAATTCCCTTTGAGTCATCCAGTTTAGCAACCTTTAAAGGGAAGAAATAAAGTAAACTCCTATTATTAAATGCAGCTACATCTTCAATTTTGTATGAAACAAGATTAAAGCCTTTTATGGGAGGAAAAACTGGAATAGTTATGTTAACAGTAATCTGTTTTGACAAATAAATATTTTCAAAGACTTGGTACAAATAGTTTACTGCTAAGGTAAAGCTAACAAAATGTGTGGACAAAGGTATTCACTACAGTTGAAAAAGGCAAGTACAGCAAATTGCTGAATATGGAAAAGTAGTAGCAACACCATCATTGGGGTTGGGACAGGAGTGAGGGGAGGTAATCAGAGCCTATATAAGAAAGAGATCCAAAAACTGGGACTATCCCTATAAAAATCGGGACATCTGGTAACCCAAGGTTGGGCCCCATTTTGCACTTACTGCAAGAGTTCAACCTCTGAATTTTGTATGGAAGATGTGTGTCTGCATCAAATTTACAGTACAATCTCACAGTTTAGCATTTTCAAGTAAATCTGTTAAAGATCAAATTTTGATTGTTTAGAACTCAAAGTCTCATTTTGAATCTCAGTTTTTCAGAACCCCTGCATAAAAGCCAGACTGCAGACATCAGAAGTTTGTATTTAGCGATAGCTCAAAGGGATGTCTCATTAATTAAAAAAATTATATTCGTATTCATTATAAATGAATCCTTACATGCAACAGCTAAACAGAGAACATGGTATGGGTTGGCTGCAATCATTCTGCGACAAGATATGTGGGAGCCTTTCTGAACAGTTAGGAGGAAGCACAGTTCTGTATTTTGTCATCTGTCCCCACTTATGTCCCCAGCTATGTTCCTTACATCCAAACGGGTGGTCACCAGTGCATAGGGAACCACTTTTGCAACTCTCCAGGCATTTGTATTGAGATCTTCAAAAAAGGAAAACAGAGAAATCTTGTCTGCTTGTGGTGGTGCTGGAATGATGGTATTCCCCTTAGGGAAGAATTAAAGTTATGATGTTCCTTGACATATGATGATTGTGCGTGCATGTGTAGCAGAATAGAGGGCCCACACTGTTGCGTGAACTTTTCAATTCCTTACTTTTTAAGGAATGTGTTAAATTAGGATATTGTGCATGCTTAACATACACTGTTTGATGTGTTAGGTATGTTTGTGTTTTAACATAAATATTATTGACTGTAACATTATATATACCAACACATGGTGAAACGTCACATCAAGAACTTCAGGTAAATAAGCAAATTTTTATGATCACTAGACATCTCAAGAATGCTGTAAAACTGATTGATTAAAAGCTGCTTTTACCATTAACGCAGATTTAGTCAGTGCAGAAAACCAAGTTATCAACATATTTCCACTGTGAATCTATGCATCTTTCCAGCTTTTTAAAATAAGTGGAATAAAAGATAAGGTCCACAGGAAGTGAGCATCGTAGGAGATCTGCAGGAATGGCTTGGACAGAAGTCAGGAGAGCAGAGGGGAATTTCCCCTAGGTTAGACAGTGGAAGCCTATGAAACATAGGTCTAGATTTTCCAAAATGGATGCTTATAGTTAGACTTCCAAGTTCATACTTCAGCCCCTAAATAAAATGCCCTGAGAACATAGCAGCTCCTACAGACTTAGAAGAATGCCTTTGGACACCCATTTTTAAAGCATTGGTCTGATGATTTTTGCTGTATTACATTACCCATAATACTATTAATACCTGGACAACAATCCCTCACTTTCACAGGCCTTGGGAGGCAGGCCAGTCCTGGCCTACAGACAACCTGCTAACCTCAAGCATATTCTCACCAGCAACAGCACACCGCGCCATAACAACTCTAACTCAGGAACCAATCCATGCAATAAACCTCGATGCCAACTCTGCCCACACATCTACACCAGCAACACCATCACAGGACCAAACCAGATCAGCCACACCATCACTGGTTCATTCACCTGCACATCTACCAATGTAATATACGCCATTATGTGCCAGCAATGTCCCTCTGCTATGTACATCGGCCAAACTGGACAGTCCCTACGAAAAAGGATAAATGGACACAAATCAGATATCAGGAATGGCAATATTCAAAAACCTGTAGGAGAGCACTTCAACCTCACCGGACACACCATAGAAGATTTAAAGGTCAGCATTTTGCAGCAAAAAAACTTCAAGTCCAGACTGCAAAGAGAGACTGCAGAGCTGCAATTCATTTGCAAATTTGACACAATCAATTTGGGACTGAACAGAGATTTTGAATGGCTAGCTAACTACAAAAGCAGCTTCTCTTCTCTCGCTATTCACACCTCCAGTCCAGCTGCTAGAGGAACACCTCACCCTCTCTGATTAGAGATAACAAGCTGGTTCAGCCTGATTGGACTACCCTTGTTATCTCCCACCTGGTTCTTGCCTACCTATTTATACCTGCCCCTGGATACTTCCACTGCATGCATCCGACGAAGTGGGTATTAGCCCACGAAAGCTCATGCTCTGAAAAAATTTCAGTTAGTCTTTAAGGTGCCACAGGACTCTTTGTCACTTCCATAATACTATTGTTACTAAAGTGCTATGGAGTGTGAATTTGGCAGTGTAGATAACTAATTTCTTACATGCTATTTTGATTTTTCAGAGACCACATATTCCAGGCCAGAAAAGTTAACATTAACACATCTTACTAGCAGATCAGAGACAAGAAAAAAGCAACCTATCACGTCTCTAGTATTCATCTTCTGGCCTACTTGATGCATTTCTTCAGCCCTTGTGGCATATCTGAATTCTCTATATCCTAAGAGTTCATTTACAAGGCTAAGTACATTCTAGCCTTCATAATAACAATTTCAAGGGTATCTTTGCAAGCTAAATAATCCAAAGTAATGTCACCTTCATGAATCTGCGGAAAATGAAGCAACAGATTGACTCTTCTCTGTCATGCTAATGGAAACCACATCCTCATGGACTGACTAATGTGAATAGCCCTGCCCCAATTACTCTCATTGGAATGTTAACGCTTCAAATGTCAGCACATATTTCATTGCCAGATGACCTTAGCAAATGAAATGGAGAAGGGAGTAGGAATTGAGAGTTCTTGCAGGGACGAAAATGGGCGGGGGGGGGGGGGGAGCAGAGGGGAAGAGTCAAAGGAAAATATGGAAAGTAAAAGATAAAATGCACTGTTCTAAGGTTGAGCATATTTTGCCATTGCTCTGAACATATTCTCATTCAGCATCACTCAAAGAAATACCAAAAGCTTAGATAGATTTTTAGAGGGTATACGGGGGTTAAGATACACAAATCCCACAGACTTTCTGTGGGAGCTACGTGTCTAATCTCCTTTGAAAATTCTCACCTTAGTCACTGCAATGAAGGCCATTGCTTCCCCAGATCTTTGTGAAAACCTCTTGATATCACTGGGACCACCTCTGTAAAGGCGGGTGAGGGGTAGGTGGCCCTACCCCAGCCAGTGACTCTTAAATGAGAATTTGGCCCTCTGCAGAATGAGTAAATATTTGGCTTGTGGTCTAGGTTTGGAAAAGTCTAACAAATAAACAACATTGGTAGTAGAAAGAAACTGAGACATAAGCCCTCGCATCAGAGGCCTGGTTTGAGGCCTGACACCTAAACTAATGTAGCAGTCAAAGCTTTGCTAATATAAAGCAGAGTCGGCAAGAGACAGGCTGTAAGCAGGAGTCAGAATCTGACTGCACAGACACTCATCAAGCCTGGCAAGAATAGGGCTGGTACTGCAAACACACACACATTCCTAAGAAAGGCTAGGCACAGGACACTCAAACGCATTTCAGAAGGATGGTACAAACACACCCCAAAGATAATGAGAACACACTGTCCCCTCCTAAAGATAAGGTCAGGATGACAGTATAATGGATAGAGATGTTTTGACTGAACCAACATATACAAGGTAATGGATGGTAACAATCCACGTCAGGGGGCAGTAACTATGGTCAAAATACTCATTTGTATTGGTGTATAAAATTGAGACTCACAAGGAGTCTCTGTGGCCATCCTGGGGGTGGGGGGAGATAGAGAGTCCTGCCATTCACTGAGCTGCGTCCATTGTCATGGGCGTACATGTCCTAGTATCCCCGTAGAGTCTGCTAGATGCTATTACCGAGCTTTGTTGACAGTAAACCTGGCCCGGTGCCTTCGTATCTTAACGGATCTTGTGGTCATTGGGCAGTTTGATCAAGGTCTGCTGTGCCAGCTGTCTGCACAGAGCTGGGACAGCACACACGCAGCCACACATTTGACGACATCATTTTACAGTATCTACATATGCCAGATGACACCAGCAGTATTTTAAATGTGCAATATTCAACACTAAAGCAGACAAGAAAAGGGAAAGTTACAAAGTGTGCTTCTCAAAAGGTGCACTCGTGGTGGTACTGTGTAATGAAATTAGGGGAAAGATTTTTCAAAAGATCCACTCTAATGTACTAATTATATCAGACTCTCTGAAGACCTGCTTCTCTTTGAAGGGTGCTAGATAAGTAGGTCACACTACAAACTGTTGACTTCTACTCAGCATATTCCAAAAAAAATGTGAGGTGAGTTTGCAAAAGGACTGTACTAAATTAAAACTACATTGTGTTAGGGCTTATCTGTTTGGCTAGTTACTACACCACAAGCCAGGGTGTGACTCTATAGCACATCTGTTTGCTGTGCAGTAACATCTGTTGTGGACACTGCTACAGTGCAGTGAAAATTCCAGAGTGAGACTTATTGGAACTTTCAATGTGCTGTAGCAGCATCCACATCGGACATTACTGAGCAGCAAGCCTAGCTTGCACGTAGTGACTTGTCATATAGAAATAAAAGCAAATAACAGAAAACTAAAAAAATTCCTCTCCTAGCCAACTGGAAGAGTTACCTCCTGTTATAAAGTGAAGGGTAACAACCTTAATGCATGCAGTAATAGAAAATCCCTCCTGAACAGAGGTACAGAATCATTTACCTGTAAGGGGTTAAGAAGCTCAGATAACTTAGTTGATACCTGACCAGAAGGACCAATGGGGAAAGATGATAATTCAAATCTGGGATGGTATGGGAAAGGTGGTGGTTGTGCTCTTTGTTTTGTGTTCTCTCTCGGAGGCAGTGAGACACCAGGCAGGAAAATCCATCTCTTACAGACAATTCAGAAATGAGTCTTTAAGATTACAAAGTGCAAGTAAGCCAGGCAATGCATTAGTTTATCTTTTGTTTTAGCTTGTGAATTTCCCCTATGCTAGCGGGAGGTGCATTCCTGTTTTTTGTAACTTTGAAGTTAAACCTAGAGGGGAATTTTCTGTGATTTAAATATTTTTATTTCCTGTAAATTTACCTTCCATCCTGAGTTTATAGAAGTCGTTTCTTTTACCTTTTTTTTAAAAAAATAAAAAAAAATAAAAAAAAAATTCTTCTTTTAAGAACCTGATTGGTTTTCAGTGTCCTAAAAACCTAGGGGTTTGGTCTGTGCTCAGCTGTACCAACTGGTGAGGATATTATTCTCAAGGCTCCCCAGGAAAGGGGGTGAAGGGACTTGGGGGAATATTTTGGGGGAACAGGAACTCCGAGTAGTCCTTTCCCTGAATCTTCATCTAAATCACTTGGTGGTGGCAGCAATTCAGTTAAAGGGCAAGGAAAGGATTTGTGCCTTGGAGAAGTTTTAACCTAAGCTGGTAGAAATAAGCTTAGGGAGTCCTTCATCTGTACCCCAGAGTTCAGAGTGGAGAGGTAACTCTGACACCTCCACCTGCTGGAAACATGAAAATAACTGAGCAGGGTCATCCACCCATTTTCTTTTTTATGAGGAGGCATGACAAGAGTTTTACTTTTTTTCTTGCCCCCATTTGCTGATAAGAAGGAATTATACTGAGCTAGCACAGGAGAATTTGGAAGAAGGAAAATTCTTTGTCTTCTTTAAATACAGATCCAAGTATTGTATAAAATGTGTTTGCTGGGAAATGCAAGCAAATATACTTTGTATCCAACATGTCAAAAAAATTTGAATTCATATAGAATACAAATGTTAGGAGAGGCTACAAAGCTGTAAATTGTCTAGTATAATAGCTTTTCAAACAAAACTAATTTAGGTAAACATTTTTTAAGCATGAAAGATATTTTTTGTATCACAACCTGAATGTCTGGCGAAGGTATCAAATTTCTGTAACTTTATGATGACATTTTATTATAACTCTTTCATTCACACTTCAATCCAGTATTCCATATTTTATTGAATTTCACGTGTTTGAGATATTTACCTTAATGCTGCAATCAGGACAATTTAATACTGTATCTCTCAGCCACAATACAGCATCTGGAGTCCACATGCCAATGTTACGGGGAAGATCTGCTAAACAGCACTTCATAGCCTAAAAGACATGGAGTATGTTAATGGTACAATTACATGGCACTCTTCAACAGATGATGATGTACTACTGAAGTTTACCTGTACAGAAACTAGGTAGTTTATTACAAGCTTTAACTCAGATGGATTAGAAGATATATAGCATTAAAAGAGTGAAAGAAGGGGTCTATTATGATCAGGGGCGGCTCTATGATTTTTGCTGCCCCAAGCGCGGCAATCAGGTGGCCTTCGGTGGCATGCCTGCTGGAGATCCCTTAGTCTCACCGACTCAGCGGCTTTTCTGCGGGAGGTCCGCCAGTCCTACAGCTTTGACTTCCCCACCGCAGAAATGCCGCCCTGAAAGCAACCGTCAGGCCACCCCCCCCGTGGCTTGCCACCCCAGGCACACGCTTGCTGCCTGGAGCCGCCCCTGATTATGATGCAAGTTGCTTCAACCACTAAGAATGCAGTGGTCTGTAGAATGGAGTCCCTTTACCAATACAGTAAGACTATTACCACAGCCTTCTACTGTTAGCACACAAGAATGTAATCTGTATTCATTTAAAACTGTACACTGTAAAAAAATTAGAGTGCAAAACATAACTAATTCTAAAGCTACACGTACATTGTGCTGAAGTGTGGTCCACAAGGTATGTGTGAGAAGAACTGCAGAGGGCACTGAAGTGTTTTGTGTTAACAGCCCTGTTTGGATGCTGCTGGCGCAAATTAAAAAGTATGTAAATTAACATTAAGAGAGGAATCCGTTAACATGAACTTTGGTTCCTTTTAGTTTGCGCCAGCAATGTCCACGGAAGGCAGCTAGCAATTCACACCCCTGTAGTCCATAGTGCAGAACAGGCAATCTTAAAATGTTTCAAAACCACAAATCATTGCAGAGCACACATCTAAAACTCAAGTAAGAGAGATATAAAGGCAATCAGCTTTACTTAAAAATGATGTTTGTACCTGGGGTGGTACTGCGATTATTTCTCTCAGGAACTGTGATGGAATATCTCGAAGCTCCGATACTTTTACAGATGCAACTGTTCCAGTATCCATGAACTGCACATCTAATGCACGACTACTGTGAATGCTTGTTATCTGAAATGAGAAAGTGAGTGGCAAGGAAAACGTGATACTATAAAGAGATCAATATAGTACCTTTAAAAAGCAAATTAATATTTTAAGGAAATGGAAGAAAATATGTTGTCAGTGCATTTTATTTTCCATTTTATGATGCTATACTTATTGAAATGAAAGGTGTTAAATGACAACACAAAAACAGTAGTTTAGACCTACAGGGATCTATTCCACATTCCGTCGGCTAAAGTAAAAGATTACTATTTGAGTAAGTAGCCAATGTAAAATGATACACATGCCATAATAAGTGTCAAACAATTCAGTGATCCAGATTTTAGCCAACCCCCAGACCTGCAAAAATAGCAGATGCCACGTGGAAAATCAAAGAATAGCAGGAATTTTTAATTGACGTGACAGTTTAATGGTGAAAAAAACCCCAACTCCTCATCTCTTACCTCCACACGTGCCCATTTTCCTTTACAATGGAACAAGCAGATTTTGCCACAGAAAGGTAATGAGATGAAATATTCAGGTGCCTGCTGCAATAAAGAAGCAAGAGTAAATAATAAGTCTGTTTTTGAAGTTTTTTTTGTTGAAGAATGGCTACTTTTAAATCTGTTATTGAGTGTTCCTGAAACAGACTTCAAAGAGAAACTGCTGAGCTACAATTCATTTGCAAACTTAACACTATAAATTTGGTCTTGAATAGGGACTGGAAGTGGCCAGCTCATTACAAGAACAATTTTCTCCCTCTTGGTATTGACACCTGATCAAATATTGGGATTGGCGACATCCACCCTGATTAAATTGGCCTTCAACATTGGTTCTCCATTTGTAAGGCAACTCCCTTCTCTTCATGTGCCAATATATGTGCTAGCAAATTAAAGTAGTATGGGCTGGATGAATGGACCATAAGTGGACAGAAAGCTGGCTGGATCATCAGGCTCAAAGGGTAGTGATCAATGGCTCCATGTCTAGTTGGCAGCCGGTATCAAGCGGAGTGCCCCAAGGGTCAGTCCTAGGGCCGGTTTTGTTCAATATCTTTATCAATGATCTGGAGGATGGCATGGACTGCACCCTCAGCAAGTTTGCAGATGACGCTAAACTGGGAGGAGTGGTAGATACACTGAAGGGTAGGGATAGGATACAGAGGGACCTGGACAAATTAGAGGATTGGGCAAAATGAAATCTGATGAGGTTCAACAAGGACAAGTGCAGAGTCCTGCACTTAGGATGGAAGAATCCCATGCACTGCTACAGACTAGGGACCGAATGGCTAGGCAGCAGTTCTGCAGAAAAGGACCCAGGGGTTACAGTGGATGAGAAGCTGGATATGAGTCAACAATGTGCCCTTGTTACCAAGAAGGACAACAGCATTTTGGGCTATATAAGTAGGGGCATTGCCAGCAGATTGAGGGATGTGATTTTTCCCCTCTATTCGACATTGGTGAGGCTTCATCTGGAGTACTGTGTCCAGTTTTGGGGCCACACTACAAGAAAGATGTGGAAAAATTGGAAAAAGAGTTGAAAGGAGGGCAACAAAAATTATTAGGGGGCTAGAGCACATGACTTACGAGGAGAGGCTGAAAGAACTGGGATTGTTTAGTCTACAGAAGAGAAGACTGAGGGGGGATGCGATAGCTGCTTTCAACTACCTGAAAGGGGTTTCCAAAGAGGATGGATCTAGACTGTTCTCAGTGGTGGCAGATGACAGAACAAGGAGTAATAGTCTCAAGTTGCAGTGGGGGAGGCTTAGGCTGGATATTAGAAAAAACTTTTTCCACTAGAGGGTGGTGAAGCACTGGAATGGGTTACCTAGGGAGGTGGTGGAATCTCCTTCCTTGGCCATTTTTAAGGTGAGGTTTGACAAAGCCCTGGCTGGGATGATTTAGTTGAGGTTGGTCCTGCTTTGTGCAGGGGGTTGGACAAGCTGACCTCTTGAGGTCCCTTCGAACCCTGATATTCTGTGATTCTTGAAAACAGCCGTAACCCACATAAGAACATAAGAAAGGCTGTACTGGGTCAGACCAAAGGTCCATCTAGCCCAGTATCCTGTCTACTGACAGTGGCCAATGCCAGGTGCTTTATAGTGTATTTGAGTTTTTAGCATAAAGAAAGGAATCTGTCACCCCTAGTCACTGAAGAAACTATGGAACCTACATTTAGCTATTAGCTAATTGAGTTAAACTGTAATCTTGTCCCTGTTAAAGAGAAAACAGTGCAGAGCTCAGTAAGGTGATGGTTTCTATTCTCTTACGTGACTTGGCTCGTGGGGAAAAGCTAGAGCTCTACAGAATGACAGTGTTAGCCCTGGTCTACCCTATGAGGTTAGATCAAATTTAGCCTTATATATCCATTTTATAAGCAATGCATCTACACAATCAACTGCATTCTGTCGACCTAAAGGGCTCTTAAAATCAGCTGCTGTACTCCTCCCTGGCAAGGGGAGTAGCACTAAAATCGACCTTTGCTGGGTCAAATTTGGGGTATTGCAGACACAATTTGATGGTATTGGCCACTGGGAGCTATCCCAGAGTGCTCCAATATAACTGCTCTGGACAGCACTTTCAACTCTGATGCACTAGTCAGGTACACAGGAAAAGCTCTGGGAAATTTTGAATTTCATTTCCTGTTTGGTCAGCGTAGCGAGCTCAGCAGCACAGGAGACCATACAGTCCCAGAATCGCAAACAAGCTCCAGAGTGGACCGAACGGGAAACACTGGATCTGACTGCTGTATGGGGAGAAGAATCTGTGCAGGCCAAACTCCGATCAAAAATATATGCCAAAATCACACAGGGTATAGCGTAGAGAGACTACAACAGGGACACACAGCAGTGCCGCGTGAAAGTTGAGGAGCTCAGGCAAGCCTAGCAAAAGACGAAGCAGCAAACAGTCGCTCCAGGTCAGAGCCCCATACATGGCGCTTCTATGATCAGCTGTATGGCATTATAGGGGGGACCCCAACCACTATCCCACCACTGTCTGTGAACACCTGCAAGAGAAGAGTCTCACAACAGGGGAGAGGATTTTGTGGATGAGGAAGAGGAGGAGAACGCACAGCAGGCAAGCGGAGAATCCGTTCTCCCAGGCAGCCAGGACCTTTTCATCATCCTGGAGCCAATACCCTCCCCAAGGCAGGTTCGCGGACCCTGAAGCTGGAGAAGGCACCTCTATTGAGTGCACATTTGTAACTACACCACAAAGGTTTACAAGCAGTTGTGTTTAATGTTTGATTTGCCTTGAAGACTTGAGATGCATTCACGTCCAGTACAGCTACTGGAAAAGTTTGTTAACATGTCTGGGGATGGAGCAGAAATCCTCCAAAGACATGTCCATGAAGCTCTCCTGCAGTTACTCTGAAAGCATTTGCAGAAGGTTTCTGGGGAGGCCTGCCTTATTTCATCCTCCACAGTAGGACACTTTACCACGCCAGGCCAGTAGCAAGTAGTCTGGAACCACTGCAGAACAAACCATGGCAGCGAATGTGACCAGAACCCAGGACCATTCAAGCAACATTAGGTCTGTATCTCTCAGTGTCAGCCTCAGGAGAGTGATATTCATAGTACCTGGTTGAAATAGGGGAATTTTTGTAAGGGAACAGTCAAAGGACCCTGTTCATCCTGTGCTGTTCGTGCTTGGCAAAAAGGGATCATCCCTGAGAACAGCCATGTGGTGGTGTGGGGGGAGGGCTGTGCTGCATGTCCATCCAAAACCCACAGCCCCTCCTTTTAAAATGGCAAACCCAACCAGCATTGCTTGTTATGGGAAAGGAGGGCGCCGCAGTCTGAAACCATTTCCACACGTTATGAAGGCAGAAGAAGCCAATCCTGCATACACTTTGGCTTACCATGGCTGCATGGAACCCGAATTCTGTTGCCCACCCATGTGTGATGTGTTACCACACCAGCAGGCGCTCAACATAAAAGGCAAAATGCGACCTTGTATCTGAAGCACTTGTGCTGTCTGCTGTGAACTGCTTGATTCACTGTGAAAGTGTCTCTCTTGTTCTCAGAAATGTGTCATCTTAAATTCTATTCTTCCTTTTTATCCCCCCATAGGTGCAAATGTTTCTATGCTCACCCTATCATCTCCATCCTAGAGGAGATCACAGATTAGAAGGCAGAAAACCCCCCCACTCACGAGGACGTGTTTTCTGAGCTCGCACAATCCTCCTGCACTGATAGGGCACAGCTAAATGCATGCAGCCATACCGTGACAGAGGCCAGGAAAGCCCACAGTGAGTGTGATGAGAAGTGAAACGAGGTGATGCTGAGGCTAATGGGGGAGCAAATGGACATGCTCAGGAATCTGGTGGAGCTGCAGGAAAGGCAACAAGAGCACTGACCACCGCTGCATCCACTGTATAACTACCTGCCTTCCTCCCCAAGTTCCAGACCCTCCTCACCCTGACGCCAATGAACGCGGGGGAGGCAGCGGAGGCTCTGGGCACCCAGTCATTCCACTCCAGAGGATGGCCCAAACAACAGAAGGCTGTTATTCAAACAGTTTTGATTTCTAGGGTGGCTACAATAAGCAAGTGGCCTTGTCCTTCCCTCCCCAGCTACCCCACCCAGGCTACTTGTCAGTTTTCACTTTTTTAAAAAAATAAAGAAAGAAAGAATGGTCTCAGAACAATAGTGACTTTATTTCCTTTGCCAGCTGTGATCAAAGGGGGGAGGATGGTTGGCTTACAGGGAATTAAAATCAACAAAGGGGGCAGGTTTTCATCAAGGAGAAACACACACAACTGTCACACTGTAGCCTGGTCAATCATGAAACTGGTTTTCAAAGCCTGTGAGGCGTAGGGCACCTAGCTGTGCTCTTCTAATCACCCTGTTGTCTGGCTGCTCAAAATTGGCTGCCAGGCCATTTGCCTCAACCTTCCTCCCCACCATAAACGTCACCCCCTTACTCTCACAGATATTATGGAGCACACAGCAAAAAGCAGTAACAATGGGAATACTGGTTATGCTGATATCTAAACCTAATCAGCAAACAGCGCCAGCGAGCTTTTAAACATCCAAAGGCACATTCTACCACCATTCTGCACTTGCTCAGTCTATAGTTGAACTGTTCCTTACTACTGCTCAGGCTGCCTTTGAAGGGCTTCATGAGCCATGGGAGCAATGGGTGGGCTGGGTCTCCAAGGATAACCATTGGCACTTCAACATCCTCAACAGTAATTTTCTGGTCTGGGAAGCAAGTCCCTTCTTGCAGCTGTTCAAACAGCCCGGAGTTCCTAAAGATGCGAGCATCATGCACCTTTCCTGGCCATCCCATGCTGATGTTGGTGAAACATCCCTTGTAATCCACCAGTGCTTGCAACACCATTGAGAAGTACCCCTTTGTACTTTGTACACCGTTGAGAAGTGCCAAGATAGATGGAACACACATCCCTATCGCCCCACCACAGTTAGGGAACCCCATTGAAGAAAAGCCATCCACTATGATCTGCACATTTTCCAGAGTCACTACCCTTGCTAGCAGAAGGTTAGTGATTGCTTTGGCTATCTGGATCACAGCAGCCTCCACAGTACGTTCGCCCACTCCAAACTGATTCCCGACTGACTGGTAGCAGTCAGGCACTGCAAGCTTCTACAAGGCTACCGCCACTTGCTTCTCAACTCTCAGGGAAGCTCTCATTTGGTATTCCTGCGCTTCATGGTGGGGGAAAGCAACTCAGATGTCCAGGAAAAAGGCCTTACGCATCCGAAATATTCGCAGACACTGGGAATCATCCCATACCTAAAACACTGTGCAGTCCTAACCGTGTGTGGTTGTTTCTGGGCACAGAATCAGCATTCCACTATATCAACCTGCCCCAATGCCGCCATTATGTCCCAATTGCCACATCCCATGCTTTCAGGAAAGTCTGTGTTCATGTCCTCCTCACAACTGTCCTCATGCTGACGGTTCCTAGCCAGATTCTGCACATACTGCAGGATAATGCACGATGTGTTTACAATGCTCACGACAGCAGCGAGGAGCTGAGCAGGCTTCATACTTGCCATGCTATGGCTTCTGCACGGATAACCCAGGAAAAAAGGTGTGAAATTATTGCCTGCCCCATTCCAGAAGAAAAGGGATGAAAGTCGGCCCTGGAAGAAGGCTGGGGCTGAGAGCAGCTAAAGTGGGCTGATTGCAGAAGTGACCACAGCTGGACCATGCCCCAGTCAGGTCACAGCTGGCCTGTATAAAAAGTCTGAGCCAGGAGCTCAGGGAGTCTCTCTCCAGTCATGGAGGGAGCAGCATCTGGCTGCCTGCAGAAAGGGCACTGAGAGTGAAGCAGGACTGGGGAAAGGCCAGAGAAGCTGGGGACCTCCAGGCTGGCAACTCCCCAGGCTGCAGGACTTTGTCCATGACCCACTGAGGTACTGGGTTGCAAGAAAAGGCAGCAGGCCAAAACCCCTTTGCCTACGATGACTGGCTCTTACACTGCATACTGCCCAGAGAACGGGGGCTCGTTGCTGCCTGGCAGTAGCTGCAGACTGAGGCAAGGTGGGAATAGTGGGTTGGGGGTTCCCCAGGAAAGCAAGACCCAGGCAGAGTGTGGCATGTGACCAGGGGGCAACACCCCAGGCAAAAGAGCACCAGGGTCTGGGAGGGACACAGGGCCAGCGACAGCGAGACACCGGCCTGCAGAGGGCGCTCCGAGGACTAGTGAGGGAGGGGAGACTGATGACATGTACCCAAAATGACCCGCAACAATGTTTCTGCCCCATTAGGTATCGGGAGTTTAACCCAGAATTCCAATGGGCAGTGGAAACTGTGGGGAGTGTGAGATAGCTACCGACAGTGCACTGCTCCATGAGTCCTTGCTAGCCATGGTATTGAGGACACACTCCGCCAACTTAATGTGCTTTGCGGGGACATACACAATCGACGTATAAAATCGCTTTCTAAAGATCAACTTCTATAAAATCCACATAATTCTGTAATGTAGACATACCCTTCAAGATTCAGGGAATGGATAGTGGATATGCTGATCCCAATATCTGTATCACTGTATCAATACAGACTACAGATTTCTGTCTCGCCAACAAGTGAACCAGTTAACTATTAACTCAAGGACGGGAATGCTGCTAGCTGGTAGGATCCACAGACTTTTGTTTGCTGAAAAGGCTCCAGAATTTGGCTACAACTCAGTTTTTTCCATTTTAAAGCTCAGAAAAATGCAGATGACACACTATATATATCATGGTCACTTTATAAAGACCAAAAAAAAAAAATCACCTGAGAAATTATGGAGTACACAACAACTCCATAACTGAGTGTGTGCTAACATACAGAAGTGTAAACGCCATGTTGAAACCTTGCATTTAAATATATAATAGCAACAAAGTGGGAAAGTCTGTATGAGAGATAACAGGAAATTTACTACACCCGGTTTACTAGCTTTTGTTTAAGAAGTTATTCATAAGTATTCCAAAACCTATTTACAATATTTTTGTGTTTATTAAATGTTTTACTAAGAAATTGTACAGTACTCTGAAGCTGGCTGAGAACAATTAACACCTATATTTGGGGTTTTAGCTAACAGCCCTGTTTAATACTAATGCTTTCTGAAAAAATCCTGAAAGACAGAATTCCTGCTCTGAGACTCTGTAAAAAGAGTTAAGCAGAGATGCAGGGAGTGTAAGACAGTCAAAATTATTATCTCAGCACCTCCCTTCTCATTACACACCTTGTAATGGAAGTAGTCCTCCAACTTCTGCAAGATCTCGCAGAGTTTGGCTAGGCCCTTCGATGGCACCTGGCAATATAGGGTTCCGTCAGAGCAAACGTTGGTTACTCTAACATTTGTATACAAAGCATCTGCCTGCAACAAAATATTTGAAGGAAGAAATTTAACAAGTTTCTGACATTGTACTCCTTTCCCCATGATTTAACACTTCAGAATTTTAAATGAACAAGTGTTATATCATAAATAAAATAGTACCTGAAGGTGTAGTTCAAGCGATTTATCACACAAGGCCTTCAGACAGGTGACATTGATATTTATATCATCCTCTCCTGATGTATCATACAGAACAACAAGCGGAATCTCTCTCTTTTCCAGTATTTCCACCGCGAATATCTTGCCACAGGTTTGTGATTCAACAACTTTCACTAAAACGGGATCATCACAAAAGACTTCCAGCCCTGTGAAAGAAGAAGAAGTTCAGAATTTCCACACATCATTTTCCTTGAAACTTCCCGCAGGGAAGTATAGTATTTCTGCCTGCATTTGGGAGCTCAGCTCCAAGAATCAGAACACAACAGGAGATGTACTGTATTTGTAAAGAGAACTCCCACTTTAGTGTAATTCTCTCTCTGCTCACCTAAATGCTTTTGTATCATACACTTTCACGACTAACAAAGGGGATTTGTAAAGGAAAGCAATACGCCAAAGTAAAAATATTCTCTATGGTCACTCATGGCCATATTATTATGCAAAGATCACAAATACAAGTTACAGTAGGTGTGACGGTGCCCCCATAAGGCTTTATGGAAATATGCTTATGAATTTTTTTTTTAAGATAATGTTTTGTTTCAACGAAACATTAATTAGAAAGGTTTCTCAGGTCCAGGATGGAATTTCTGGACGGAAGAAAGAGATCCCCTATCCAGAATAGCAAATTTGCAGTTTCTGGTTGAGAACTCAATAGTGCATGCACATAGTGCAGTGAAGCACACATGGGGACATTTACTCAAAGAAGAACTAGGCTGTTTATTCACAGGAAACAGAAAAGGTTTTGACCAAGGACCACAGATGGTAAGATGGAACTAAGGGAAGGTCTTCAAAGTTCAAGGAACTCACCTACAGGAAGAGCCAACCATAGAAGTACCACTAGAGAAAACACTCCAACACTAGTGTATGGGATGTACACACCCCTATGGTGTAACGGACATTTACAAGCACTCTAAAAAGGGCAGGTCTACCGGCGGGAAGCGATCGATCTTTCGGGGGTCAATTTATCGCGTCTAGTCTAGACGCGATAAATTGATCCCCGAGTGCTCTCCCATCAACTCCGGAATTCTACCGCCACAAGAGGCGCAGGCGGAGTCGATGGGCGAGTGGCAGCAGTCAACTCAGCACTGTGCCGCGGTAAGTAAGTCGACTTCAGCTACGTTACTCCTGTTATTGAAGTTGGGTATTTTAGGTCGACCCTCGACCCCAACCCCCTGTATAAACCAGGGCTTAGATCTCTTGTTTTCTGGCCAGACTAATGCCTAGTAAGATGTACAAGAGGGTCTAAACTCCCATTTAAGTTAATGGGACTGTGACCTTAACAGCTGCTCCGTGCCCACTGCCAATGGGTTCACTGCCATGTAACAGCAATTTCTATGAAGCCTGACAAACTCACTAGATCTTACACCAGGGGTGGACAAACTATAGCGGGGGGGCCACATCCGGCCCCCAAGCTCCTGGCTGGGGAGGCTCCCTATGGCCCCTCCCCCTGTAGCTTCAGCACGCCGTGCGGGCAGCGCTCTGGCCCGTAGCTCCTGCTGGTGGTGCCGCACGCTCCCGCGGGGCAGTGTCTCTAGCTCCCATGGACTGCATGGAGCCAGACACTTTGCATAGCATGGTAAAGGGGTTGGGGGATTGGATAAGTGGCAGAGGCCCCAGGGGGCGGTCAGCAGGGACAGTGAGCAGGGGGTCATTGGATGGGGCGGAGATTCTGGGAGGGCAGTAAGGGGACACGGAATGGGTGAGCGGTTGTATAGGGCGTGGGAGTCCCGGAGGTCTCTCAGGCGGTAGGGGTTGGATAGGAGTCGGGGCAGTCAGAGACAGGGGGGGACAGGTAGTGGGTCTCTGGAGGGGGTGGTCAGCAGACAAGGAGAGGAGGTTGGATGGGTTGGAGGTTCTGAGGAGGGCAGTCAGGGGACGGGAAGTGGGTGGGGATCGGATACTGCAGGAAGACACTTCTGGAGGGTTCAGGAGCTGAACACAAAAGGGTTAACCTGCAAGGCGAAGTTAGAAAGATAGAGTCCTGAGGAATCTGTGGGTCTGGCTACCAAAACTAGAGTGGCAAGGAGTTGTCGTAACTCAGTTTAGCACCAGCAGATTCCTTCTATGCCGCGGCAGAAGGATAACAGGGTGACTTACAGTTCTGGATACACCAAGAAAGTGTTACAGGGCATAGGTATTTAACCTGCTTAGGGGGTTTTGTAACTTCTATTCAGATCTATCTGCATCTTTAGAAGATTAAATACCTTTAAGTCTGACCCTTGGTCTCTGAGCCTCCATTCCCCATATGTAAAATGGAACAATTGTGCCTTCCTTTCTCTCCTTCTGTTTCTGTCTGGGTTGTCTACTTAAGCTGTAGGCTCTTTGCGACAGGGACTCATGTCATATGTCTATACAGTGCCTTGTATAATTGGGCACCAAACTTCAAGTCTTTTGAAAAGAGACTCAGCTTTAATAATCTAACCAAAATAACAGATCAAATTAATGTTTTTATTTTAACTCCATTCCTCCCTATTCCTTACCTTCATTTCCCAGGTTTCTCTGAAGTAGGCAGTAAGGTTTCTGGGGTAAGGGCTCTCTTCCTGCCCCAACCTCTGGTAAGTTGCACGCAAAATTATGGTACATTTAATACTACTCTCAAAAAAGTTCCTCTTACCTGCTAGTTTACATTTCGCAGCTTGGAATGGAAGCGAATAGAAGCGTCTATCTAGTTTGTACACTTTGTTGTTTTCAATAATCTCACTGAAGCCATAATCAACATAGCATACCTAATAATCGAAAGAGAAACATTTATTTTTCATATTACAGTACTATTTTAATGATTTATCCAGAACACACACACAACTTGGTTGACTTATTTAGTGACCATATTTTGATACAACCAGCTGTTGTTAAAAATCCTTTTCTCATTAACATGGTATATAATTTGCAATACCATTATATGAAAACTCTTTGAACTAATTTAATGTCAATAAAAAAAAAGTTTAGAAAGTGCTCCACACCCTTTTTCTTTTTCCTGAAATCACTGCAAGATCAGTGTTAGTTGTTCCTTGGAACATCAGCACTTCAAAGGGTACAAAATGATAGCACTTTCTAGTATATATTGCCTCAGAATGATGCAGAAGATGGCAGTAATGTGGTAATTCTGAATTTTTTGGCTCTTGTGGGTTTAAACCAGACCCTTTAATAGTATATCAGTGCAGTTCTAGGTATTTCCCTTTTGTTTTTATAATGAGAATGGAATTTTTTTGATTCTCATTTCTGATAATTACATGGTTTGAGAATACTGCAAACTTCACCATCTCGATAAATAAATTGCTTAGTCAATGGGAGAAAATGGCTGATGGTTAGAATAGAAGAAACTATAGTGATGCTTGGTAGCAGCTTATACAGATTGTCTCGTTTTTCTGAATTACACACTGCACCATGCTAACTTTTTGAAGATCACCAGGCTCAGGGATAGCGATTTAGAAACCTTTCTGAAAATCTAATGTGCAAGCCAGACACTCCAGAAAGCCAGTCTTCAACAAGAAATCTGGAATTGATACTTCAAAAAGCAAGCTGTTCTTGCAGTTCACTATTGGCCTCCCTTCTACGTAAGCCAATGCAGTTAGCTGTAATCTGGAGAGAAATCTGGAAGTACATTAGCAACTATTGTCCTTGAGCCTAAAGCCTTCTAATACTGGACAGATTCCCCCATCTCATGACTTCCGAGCTGAATGATAACTCACACAGTTTTGGAACACACATTTAAAACTACGTGTGTCCACTAGACTAATTTGTGAAATTGAGTAGTATTAGAAGTGTGTTTTGCAGATCTTAGTGGAAGTATGTCATGCTGACTAGGGAAGTAGAGACTGCAAAAAATAAAAATCTATAATTTAAGGTTAGCCAGTCTAACTACATAGTGACACTAGACATGAAGGACTTACATTTTTTTTTTTAAACTCTTCCAGTTCAGTCATGTTCTAATTCTAAATATGTGGATAACTGTAAAGTAATGCACACTGGAAAAAACAATCCCAACTATACATACAATATGATGGGGGCTAATTTAGCTACAACTAATCAGGAAAAAGATCTTGGAATCATCGTGGAGAGTTTTCTAAAGACATCCACGCAGTGTGCAGCGGCAGTCAAAAAAGCAAACAGGATGTTAGGAATAAGACAGAGTATCTTATTGCCCTTATATAAATCCATGGTGCACCCACATCTTGAATACTGCATACAGATGTGGTCTCCTCATCTCAAAAAGGCTATACTGGCATTGGAAAAGGTTCAGAGAAGGGCACTAAAATGATTAGGGGTTGCCTAACGTTGCTCTAGAGAACAAAGAACAAGAAGAGAAACTGCAGCAGTGTGAAGAGTTCAATAATGTTGTTCAAGGTATTTTAGTAACCAGCATGCTGAGTACAACAGGAATACCCAGTCAGTGTAAGTGAGGCTAAGCACTAGTGTTAACAAGCTGCAAAACACACAGTAAGGATGGATTTGTGGAAACTGCACTAGGACTGGACTCAGGAGATCAGCATTCTAGTTATCTATTGGCTTTTACATTCTATATCTGGAAGATGGAGATACTACTTCCAAGATTCATAATGATGCACAGGATACATTAGTGTGTTACCAATACCAATGAACACAAAAAGCCTAAAAATAAAAATAAGGAAAAATGTAACAAACCATTTACTTTAGCTGCAATGCTAATTATTTTTAAAAACAGACCGTTTTTCATGTAATGAAGACCAAAAGCAATTTGTTGCTGAGTACTGCAGAGGGATTCTTCTGTGATAAATGCACAGCTATTATTACCTGTATTATTATTTACACTAATTCTTTTTCACAAAGTGTCAAAATGAAGGAGTTGCTTGCCTTTATTCTATTGTCTTCTACTGAAATTATCTGAGCACGCAACCAGGCATCTTCCTCAGCATGTACAGCGGCAAGTTGTCCAATGCTTACAGACTGCATTAGCAATACTGTGGGATTCTGACTATAATATTCTTTCATCTCATCTTCCATTAGTTCTTGAGCAGCAGAATAATCTTTGCCCACGTACCTACAGTATGTCAGGGGAAACAAATCCACCAAAGGAGTAAGTACAGCAACAGAAAAGTTGAGCAGATGGAAAAACAAACAGAAAAGCATACATAGAGATATGCATAAAGCATACATAGCATATGCATAAAGCATACATAGCATATGCATAAAGCATACATAGAGATATTTATATTTATACATAAATTACATATACATAAATTACATATAAATACATATATTTATACATATGCATAAAGCATACATAGAGATATTTAGTCACATCAAGAATCAGAGGGGTAGCCATGTTAGTCTGGAATTGCAGAAGTGACAAAGAGTCCTGTGGCACCTTAAAGACTAACTAAAGTATTAGAGCATAAGCTTTCGTGGGCTAATACCCACTTCGTCGGATGCATATTAGCCCACGAAAGCTTATGCTCTAATACTTTAGTTAGTCTTTAAGGTGCCACAGGACTCTGTCACTTAGTCACATCAGTATACGAATTTTCCTTCTCAAAAAATGAGGATACAGAAACAGAGTTACAGTTCTTAGAGAAACCAAGAATTAGTGGTACTATCTGAAGCTAGGTAAAGGTTTAATGAGACACCCAATATAACTGTTTGTGTCACAAACTGGATTTGATTGGAAGTATCCAGAAAGAAAACTGCTAGTGGACCAGTCCAATACCATAAGGCAGGGGTCTTCAAAGTTTTTCCTTGGCAGCCCCTTCTCGCCGAGGAAAAACTCACGCGGCCCCCGGGGGTTATGTCCACCGAAATGCCACTGCAGAAAGCAGAAGCTTCTGCTTTCCGTGGCTGCATTTTGGCCTGCCTGGGAGTTCGGCGGTCTCCCAGTTGGGATCAGTGGCGGCGGCAGGGTCTCACGCACCCCAGTTTGATGACCACTGCCATAAGGGATCTTACTGTACTCTTTAGAACCTGAACTTTTTCAGTTAAAGTTCCTAGCACTTCTGGTAGTGAAGTATATTTTGTTTTATAGGCGGAATGTTATCTGAAGTCAGATATGATACAACCAGGAAATTGGAAATTGTTATCTTTGAAAAACTTTAAGGGATTGTGACTCTCCACATTCATGGAAACATTAGTTAGATCAGTGTGATTTAACCAAAGTTAAATTTTGTGCAAAGGAAATTTCCCCACATGAAGCTCAGGGAAACTAGAGCAGCTTTAGGCTACAAACTTGTCAGACCACCTGCTGCAGTCTCTCTCCTGAATCTCCAGACCTGATCCCTAATACTAGGCGGCTGTCCTTGTTCATCCCCAAAACAAGCCAATCTCCCTGATTCCCCCTCCATCCATCTCCCTTGGATGTGACTTGTGGAAAAAGTGAAGTTATTTTCTTTAACTGTGTTTAACTCTAATCTTTTACTCATCATCACTCATGTGCTAGTCCAGCTGTTACTGAGCCATCAGCTGTCACACTGCTTCCTTTCACTTGTCAGTGGCAAATGCAGTGCTGCAGTCTAGTACAGGGGTCCCCAAACTTTGAGACGAGGGCCATACTATACTTTTGAAGAGGCTTCATGGGCTGAAACAACTGTGAAAAAAATGTATGCAAATATATGCAAAATCATTAAAAACAACACTACTCTACTGTGTCTGTTGCATTAAATTCTAAATCAGGCACAAAAGTAGCTGTATAATCAATGCAGGTCCTGTGAAATCACACAAAATATTTGTCAATACATTAAAAATAAACTAAAAAAAAATGTGAAATTATTTATTTCCAGAACCTCAAATTTGTATCATACAAATACACATATTTCAGAAACTTGGCTGTACCTTGGTAAGAGAAACTCCAGGTTCTCATTGTTACTTGGGACTGGTTCAGTGCTGTAGTTAAAATTTAACCCTTTGCACCTCTGGCCGTGCTGCTGCTGCGACCCTCCCCCGCTTTGCACCTCCGGCCGCTGCCTCAACCCTCACTCCCCCCAGCTTTGCACCTCCAGTGGTGCGGGGGGCACTCACCCCTCTGCACATGGAGCGGGGGGGTGGCAGCAGCGGCTTCTCCACGTGCCTGCTCAGCTGGGGGCCGGACAAACTGAAGCCGTGGGTGGTAGTTTGGAGACCCCTGGTCTAATAGACAGATTGCTGCAGCAGCCCAGCTACAAAGGCAAAGTTTTATATAAACCCAAACCAAGGGTGGAAGAGTGCCAATTACATTTAAAAACTATTAAAAATTATGACATATGATCACTTGGGACATTCTTGCTTAACTAGTCTTTGGCAATATTCAAACACCTGAACTCACTCGCCTGCTTGCAGGGGAGGGACAGTTAGTGGTTTGAGTCATACCAGGTCAAGGGTATAATCTCTCCCTATGCACACATCTCTAGGGTTATGTCTACACTACATCATTTACAGTGGCGCAACTGCACCAATGCAGGCATGCTGCTGTAATGCTTCTGATGAAGATGCTCTAAGCAGACAGAAGAGATCTCTCCTGACGTAGAAGCCCTCTACACCAACATTCCACACAAAAATGGACGACAAGTCATCAGGAACAGTATCCCCACTCACATCACAGCAAACCTGGTGGCTGAACTTTGTGACTTTGTTCTCACCCACAATTATTTCACATTTGGGGACAATATATACCTTCAAGTCAGCAGCACTGCTATGGGTACCCGCATGGCCCCACAGTACGCCAACATTTTTATAGCTGACCTAAAACGCTTCCTCAGCTCTCATCCTCTAACGCCCCTACTCCACTTGGGCTACATTGATAGCATCTTCATCATCTGGACCCATGGGAAGGAGTGCCTTGAGAAATTCCACCAAGATTTCAACAATTTCCATCCCACCATCAACATCAGCCTGGACCATTCCACAGAAGAGATCCACTTCCTGGACACCATAGTGCAAATAAGCGACGGTCACAACCACCACCCTATACCGGAAGCCTACTGACCACTATACTTACCTACATGCCTCCAGCTTTCATCCAGACCTCATCACACATCACTGTCTACAGCCAAGCTCTAAGATACAACCGCATTTGCTCCAATCCCTCAGAGATCCTGTAGACATTTGTCTCTCAAGCATTCTTAAAACTACAATACCAACCTGCTAAAGTGAAGAAACAGATTGACAGAGCCAGAAGGGTGCTCAGAAGTCACCTACTACAGGACAGGCCCAACAAAAAGTAACAGAACACTCCTAGCCTTCAGCCCCCAACTAAAACCTCTCCACCACATCATCAAGGATCTACAACTTATCCTGAAGGACGATCCCTCACTCTCACAGATCTTGGGAGACAGCCAGTCCTCACTTAGACAGCCCCCCAACCTGAAGCAACTACACACCACCCAAGAAAAATACTAACCCAGAAACTTATCACTGCCACAAACCCTGTTGCCAACTCTGTCCACGTATCTATTCAAGGGACATCATCATAGGACCTAATCACATCAGCCATGTCATCAGGGGCTCGTTCACCTGCACATCTATCAATGTGATATATGCCATCATGTGCCAGCAACACCCCCTCTGCCATGTACACTGGCCAAACCAGACAGTCTCTACACAAAAGAATAAATGGACACAAATTATATGGAGATATACCTATCTCATAGAACTGGAAAGACCTTGAAAGGTCATCAAGTCCAGTCCCCTGCCTATACTAGCAGGACCAAGTACTGTCCCCTGACAGATTTTTTGCCGCAGACCTCTAAATGCCGCCCCGCAAGGAATGAACTCACAACCCTGGGTTTAACAGGCCAATGCTCAAATAACTGAGCTATCCCTCCTGCCCAATACAAATCAGACATCAAGAATTATAACATTCAAAAACCAGTTGGAGACCACTTCAAACTCCCTGGACACTCAATAACAGACTTAAAAGTGGCAATTCTTCACCAAAAAACTTTTAAAAATGAACAGACTCCAATGAGAAACTGCAGAACTGGAATTAATTTGCAAACTGGACACCATCCAATTAGGCCTGAATAAAGGCTGGGCATGAATAGGTCACTACAAAAAACTAAAGACTAATTTCCCCATGCTACTTTCCTTCTACTGTTCCTCACACCTTCTTGTCAACTGTTTGAAATGGGGCACCCTGATTACCACTACAAAAGTGATTTTTCCTCCTTTTGATAATAACCCACTTTAATTGAATTGTCTCATTAGAACTGACACTCTACTTGGTAAGGCAACTCCCATCTTTTCATGTACTGTGTATTTATGTCTTCCTACTGTATTTTCCACTCCTCTGATGAAGTGGTTTTAGCCCACGAAAGCTTACACCCAAATAAATTTGTTAGTCTCTAAGGTGCCACAAGTTCTCATTGTTTTTACTGAATCTCATGATTGTCATAGTGGCTATGAAATCTTAAATCTAAAAGAGCTACTAAAATAGATATTGAATTCATCCAGAATAAGCAGCCTTAGCAACACCTAACAGCAACTGGGACATCATCTCGAATAGGATCTGAAATGTACTGAGAGCATCCCATGCAACTTAATTCCCACTTCAACTATACCTTAAATATAAATTACATATTCTAATGAAGCCAATAGAGTACGTACGTAGTCATCACTTAGGTAGAGTATATAACAACATTCTCCATCTGCTCTGTGTCAGACACAGGGAATGTTCCTCCACAGGCAAGATCATCTGACGGGAAAATGAGCTGCTCATTCACAACCTGATCTTTCAGGGAAGGTTCTGTAGTATGTACAGGCAATTGCATAAGATTAGCTATAGATATTTCTGCTTCAGGTTAGGAATATGCAGGGCTACATAAGATGTACTAGAAATGTAACTTAAGAACTAGAACAGATATGTGATAGAAGAGCCTATACCCCACAAAAACTTGACAGAGAATATAGGGCATATAATCCAAGGCAATGGCTTCAAATTTTGAATGAAGAAAACCACATTGATAATCAGGGTCATCAAGTAGTCCTTATCGAGAAGAGGAGCAAGTAGTTGGTGTGAATGTCAGTGTGTGTGACAAGCAGAAATGGTGTCTATCTCAGAATGCATTATTCTGATGACTTAGAAAACCTGTGTTCAAAGCAGCAGTCATTAAGCAGTGTTGAAGCCTCCCTAATGCTCTCAAACACTGAAGTGTTCTGTATTGCTCCTTGTTGAGGAGGAATATTCCCTTGCTCTTCCCCTGTCAACTCCACAGAAGGAACCTAAGAAAAGGGATCATTGATGGAGCTGAAGCAGCAAATCTGACACCCATGTGGAAGTGTGAAATGGATGGAGCCAAAGGGCATGATGTTCAGTATGAAATGCTTGCTGAAACTGTTTAGACCCAATGACATTGACAAAGTGACAAAAATGGCACAACTCTGTCTCTGGAGGAAAAACCCTACCCTAAACCCAGTACATACAGAGTATGTTCCCAAAATGTCATGAATTCATGTCAGAATCCATCCACTTTGAAGAGTTCATCTCAAACAGCTAAAAGCATAAATGACAAACTAAGTGTACAGTAAATTATTAATGCTGTCAAAATTAAAGACTGAAAAATAAAGTGTTCAGCATGGTTCCAGATCTGACAGAACACAAAGCTGTGGGGAGAAAACCCCTTTCAACCACATTAACTAAACTAAATCTAAACACTACGAACTATTAACAACTAATCACAAACTATTAACAGGTACTAAAGCGAATGTTAGGGAGAGTGGAGATCAGCTATGCTGCGCTCCACAAGATGGTCACAGGCAGTAAGAAGGAACTGAGGGGGCACTGGGTCATGTATCCGGCACTATGAAGGCACCACTCCAGGAGGTGCCTCACCCGACCCACCAAGTGGTGCTAGGGTAAAAACTTCTCCGATGATGGTGCACGTGGCGTGCACACACCTAATTGGAATCGATATGAGCAAGCACTCAAAGAACACAAAGTTGTGGGGAGAAAGAAAGGTTCTGTGCACCTCCCGTTATTGATATGAAGCGTGGAATCTGCACTGGTCGATTAATGTTCAGCATACAAACTAAGTCCTTGCTTACACTGGCCATTTCCCACACAATCCAAACCCCAAAAAGGCATCCACAGTTGCTGCCACCAGTTCAGATTTACCATTATCTTTGTTTTTTAAATAAATTTATATATAACCAAACTCTTCCAGGGACTCCCTTCATTTTCAATTCCCCCTTGTGTGGTAAGTGTATTGCCATTTTTTAATAACCTAGGCTCAGTCACGAACTCAAGTGGCCTGTCCTTTATTTTGATCAGTGATTGTTCCATTCAGAGTCTGGTATACCATCTTGGTTAAAAGATTCGGCACAGGCTAGTTTACTGGTTTCAGAGCCAAGTTCAAGATAAAATTACAACCAGCCCCCTGCAAGTGTAGCACTTAAAAAACCAACAGAGTAAGAACTTGCCTGAGGTAAAGGACAATACATGTGAATGGTGTTAAGGCTCAGACTGAGAAAGAGAAGTATTGGTCCTCTAGTCACATTTTGCCAATGAACCCAAAGTAGATGCTGTTTCTGATAGAATTATCGGCATAATGGTTTATAGAATCATAGATCTTAGAGTAGCACCAGTGTTAGTCTGTATCTGCAAAAAGAATGCGGAGTACTTGTGGCCACTGTTCCCTCTAAGTTGTGTATGTGTGCACGTGCACACAGCTCCTAAACCCTGCGCACACAGCAAAACACTGCACGCACAAAAATTTGCACAGAAGCACAAATTTGCACAGAAGAAATTTTTTCTGCACACGGCTTGTCAAAAATTAGAGCGAACATTGCTTGTGGCACCTCAGAGACTAACAAATTTATTTTAGCATAAGCTTTTGTGGGCTACAGACCACTTCATCAGATGCATAGAATAGAACATACAATATGAAGCTATATTTTAGAGTTGGAATGGCAGCTTTTCATGTTTTCTGTGTATATATATATCTTCATACTGTATGTTCCATTCTATGCATCTGATGAAATGGGTAACAAGAGCACACTGTTGATTCATGTCCAGCTTCTCATTCACTGTAACCCCTAGGTCCTTTTCAGCAGAACTGCCGCCTAGAAATTCAGTCCCTAGTCAGTAGCAGTGCATGGAATTCTTCTGTTTAATTATCATTAGGCTTCAGAGCCAGTACTTCCTTTAGAACAGTTTCCATCTTTCTACAGACCAACACCATTGTTTTAAGGAATGTAATTTTCTCTTTAACTAAAAGGATTAAAATTTAGTTTTGAAATTTAGTAGAAATTGGTATAATTGATCACATTTATATCTTTTTATAGCATGTATAAGGTATTTGGAACCAAATAATGCTTAAAGGTAGTCTATTTAAATGTTTGTTCTTATTACTGTTATCTTTGGTCTTCCCCACCGCTCTTTCCTCCTGTTGCTCATCATACCTTGTATAATTAGGCTAGTAAGCTCTTGAGAGACAGTCCTTCCCCCCAAAGTATTTGTAGAGTGTTTAGCACAATAGGGCCCAGATCCTGATTGGCGCTTTTGATGATTACTGGAAAAAAATTAAATATAAGCTTAAACTCTGCAGAAACTGACTTAGCCACAAGAGGAATGTTGATACGCCACTCTACCTAGTATCTGCTCAGTTCATCCTGAGGTGCTATTTAAAGTAATTTTCAAGGGCTTGTAACTAAACTTTTTTGGATGAAAAATCAGCCCAGTAGCTGCTATATGTATTTTATAGAGATTATGTTCTCTACATTTATCACAATGTAAAGAAGACTAGTAAACCTAACATGGGATTTCCTGACACAAAGCAGCCACTTTATATATGTAAACATAGCAACAACAATCCTTTCTAAAGCAGTGGATATACTTTAATGTTGGTCCTCAGTGGACTAAGCCACAAATCAATATGCAATCAATTCAAATCAATTGCTATATTAAAGTGCAAACTGCCCTCCTGTTTATATTACATTGCAGGTTTCCTTTATATTTGAACAAATACACCTAGGCTAAAGAGTTTTAAAGTCAGATATAATAGGAAGGTGACATCTGAACAGTATGACGATGAAGAGAACAATTTTAAAACCCTACTTTCCAATGACAGCTGAACAGTTTCAGCTCTTCTCTACTTCTCACTCTAAAGCTTATACTGGGATTAATTCAGTGAATTAGTTCAATGAATCTTCACTGAGCTCATTCTGTTCAATTTGTCAATAGCAAACTAAATATTCACACAGTATTTTAAAGGTGTTAGTATTGCTAGCAACTATTACAGTCTGTTAGTGCAGTTTTTTATTCTATTTTCTTTTGTCATACAGCTTTTTGTGAGCAAAGTAGTGAGGAAGTTGATTGTGCAGAATGATTTCTGGATTTTAGAACAAATGAAGAGAGTGTGAAATAAAGACTTGCCTAATAACAACTTCGTTGGTGTTGTTCAGTTCTACTACCAATACAGATGGAGATGCTTCCGCCGGAATGATTAAAGGAGGGACCATAATATTTTCTGGACACTGCTCTTTGGTCTTTTCCATTAACTGAGAGCACTCTTGCTCAACCATTATCTTCAGATCTTTATGGATAGGCACACTCTCAGTGGCATTCAGATTCTCATCAATGTACTTTTGTGGTTTAGCATAGAGAATTGCCTTTCTAGGGCTGTCACTTATCTGGTTGACAGTACATATATCAGATAATAAATCAAGATTATTCAGAGTATCCTCAGGAAATTTTACTTTGTATGTGTCTTCATACACCTTGGGAAGTGCATTAGCCCAAAGACCATTGGAATACTTAAACAAAATTTCTGCAACTTTCTGTTTGAAGTCACTATTCAGAGAAGCTGATTTGGTCTTCATAACTGGCTTTAACAAAGGATCTGCTTTTGACGAAGTAAGGTTCTGAGATGTTCTTTCATGCTCTATGTCACTCTTCACTAAATGTTGCATTTTCTTAGCAGGATAAAGGAGTACATCTGTATGCCCACCAGTGCACACTTTTTCCACCTTGAAAAAAGGAAAGCACAGTGAGATATTGACCATTTGTAAGTAATCGAACCTCAATGTTTTAAGAATGAGCAGCTATACATTTTATACAGTCTTTGGAAGATATCTACATGGATTTACATATGAGCTATTTTATTTTGTGCAATAAATTTCCCTTTACATCTCCTTTTCCCTTTGCCGGGGACACTGACCAGGAAAGCAAGACAACACTGGATCTACTTACTACATTAGGAGGTGCAAGTTTCATATTCTGCCCATCACAGTGGCAGAAGAGAATCCAATCTATTCCAAAATTGATTTTCCTAGCCTTGGACCCTAGAGCTCATTATTTTGCATGACAGCAAAATCAGCACTGAGCTCACCTCCTCTCCGTGGCAGTTTTAGCAGAGATAAGGACCAACTCAAGCATGAGATATGCTCTTCTGCTCAAGATTAGCTCTGTTCTTGGACTGTATTTTAGTAAATCAACAAGGGCACTTTGCAGGCCTATCAAATCTACAGAGTAGGGGCTTCAAAACTTCCTCAAAACATTTCCAAGCAGCTCCAGGGCCTCTGATATTTGTCCATTAATGACCTCTCCAGTTTGTAGGAGGCTCCCGGTCCCACCACAAAAGAAGAATATTAAAATATACCAACCTCCCATTGATGAGGGATTTGGCGGTGCATTTTTAGAGAGATTGGAGACCTCTGGTGAGGCTCCTCTCTGGAGACTGACTGCTGCCACATGGAGGGGAGGCCCTACCAGTGGGACTGCTCAATAGCTCATTTTCAGAAGTCCAGAGATGCCCTATGCAGGAAGGGCACGTCCAGAGAGCCATCTTATTAATAAGCACACTGGCACTTAGGGCAAGACAGACCAGTAATGTAGGGAGAAGAAGAGCCAGAGAAGAGATGGAAATGTGAACAAAGAGATAGGGAAGAAGCTGAGATAAGATAGAATTGTAGAGAAAGAAAAACAGACTAAGATCACATGCAGATAGATTAACTTCAGGGATTTAATGAGCTGTTAAAACTCCCATTTGACTGAAGCAGAACCAAATTAGAACAAAGATTAAAACAGAACTGGTAACCATTGCTATACATGGGACTTTGTATACACTCCCACCTGAAGAACCCACCATTAACAAAAAATCAATGAAAAGAAATCTCAGTTTAGAATGGCTGTTGCAAATCTGGAAAAACAACCATGTTGTTACTCCGCATGCTTCCTCCACTGAATGCTGAGGCTCAAGCAGCCCAGGAGCCAGCAGCGATTCCCCCGTGGAGCATGCTAGGTCTCCAAAAGGGGCTTGCCCATTTCTGTGAACACCTTTTTAAGGGTAGTGGTCTTAGAGGCTGTTTCCTTTACACTTGAAGCGCCAGGGAGATTTGTACTTCTCCAAGAAGTGCGAATTCTCCTCATTCTTCCAATAGCTCTTCTCATATTCTGGATTCCGGAAGGAAGGGAAGGTGGCTAGAGTAAATCACAATGAAATTAGGTGCTAACTTTCAAAATGAAGACAGCGCAGATTTTGGGACCTTATACATGCTTTTCTGAGGCAGTGGCTGTGGTGGCATCGTTAACTACCAAGAGTTGGAGAAAATCTGAGGGGTCATCTATAATCTGAATATGGTGGTGTGGATGCAACAACAAAACTTCAGTGTTTCCATCAGGAATGCTGAATTTTTCATGTAGAGTCATGTACATTTCTTTATTTGGCTTTGTTTGAACAACAGAACCCAAGAATCTTGCTGATTATGGGCAACTATAGCTCCTAGATTCATTAGTATGACACTTTGACCTCATGGACTGCAGTTTTGGGCTGTGAAGCCTGGGAATGAGACACAGATACAGACATACACCTCTATCAATGCTTCTCCAAAGGTGCTTACCTAGCACTGCTATAGGTAGGACAGAACCCTTAGTGTGGATGTGCCGAGGAAATACACAAAACACAGTTACTGGCAAATAGCTTCTCTCTAGTGTTCAAGAGTCTTCTGATTATACATATATAACTGAGACAGTGTGCAGGGCATAAGCGCCGACTGAGTGCTCTGGGGCTGATGCATCCACGGGGAAAAATTGGCTGGTGATCTGCACCCACCGGCAGCAAGCTCCCCATCCTGCCCCCAACCCAGCTCACCTCTGCCTCCTTCCCTGAGCACGCTGCGTCCCCGCTTCTCTTCCCAGTGCGTGGTACCACAAAACAGCTGTCTTGCAGCATAACAAGCTGCAGGAGGGGGAGGAGGGGAAGCCGGAACCCATCATGCTCAGGGGGTGAGGTGGGGCTGGGGCAGGGATTTGGGGAAGGGATCCAACAGGGGCAGGGCAGGAGAGGAGGTGGAGCGGGGACTTTCGGGAAGGGTTTGGAGGGGGGCACTGCAGGGGCAGGGGTCAAGCACCCACCAGCGCCAGGAGAAGTGAGCACCTATGTGCAGGTGTATAACTGCGGTTCTTTGAATACTTTGCCTCTGTAGATCCATGCTGTAGACAGTGGAAGACTCTGCCAGCTTTCTACAAAAAACCCCCCTTTAATAATGGCCTCATTTTAGCAGAGAGGTAGAACACAATCCAGTGGCTGGAAGTTGGAAGACAGACAAATCCAGAAGGGAACTCAGGTGTAAATTTTTGACAGACAGTATAATTAACCAGTGGAACAATTTACCAACCGGGTATCCGCTATCATTGACAATTTTAAATCAAGATAGGGAGTTTTTCTAAAAGATCTACTCTAGGAATAGGAAGTTCTCTGGCCCATGTGATACAGGAGGTCAGACTAGATGACCATAAACATGCCTTTGGGCCTCTGAATCTATAAAAGCAATGGCAGTTGGAGTCACGTGAGCACCCCTTTGCAGAACAGAGTTTTCAGGCCTGCAGGTAAAAGACTGAGCACATCCTAAGCTGTCATTGGTTTCTGCCAACTCAAATATCTATTACAAAGTCCCAGATGAGAAATAAGGCAGAGGATCTGCTCAAGTATGTATTTAAACTAATCTTCCTAATTTTGGAATGACTTCTGCAGAGCCACATTCAACTTAACAGTACAAGGAAAGGAGGATAGAGAAGTACTAATTGAAGTCTTCAAGAACTTCTCTCCCAAATGAGATGCTGAATCAAGAACAACACTGAATGAATGGAACCCCGAATTCCATTGTGCATCACATAAAGGGCAACACTCCATTAAGCATGCCTTGGAATGGAGGCCTTATGGCCTCTCAGAGAGGAACCCCAGCTCTAGTATAATAAGTCTGAACACAAGATCCAATCCACTTGAACCAGAGTTAACGTTCAACCAAAAAACATTATCTCCAAAAACTCCAGAGAGCCTAGAAGGCTTTCCAGGACACCTTTCCCCCTTCCTAAATGGATATAGAGCTTTTGTTCAACAAGTTTACACAAGTCACAAACTTCTTCAGGAAGTCTTAAGATTTATGAATGAAACTTGACGCATAAATGGATTAAATCAACATTGCCCAACTCAAAATGTTCACTCTTTTCCAGACAAAATGTTTTATGACCCCCTCTCCCACTCTAAACTCTGGCAGGAACATTTTTTTGAACTATAACCATACCCGAAACTACTACTTATGTAGTTTTTAAAAGCAATTTTGATTATAAAAGTTCAAAATTTTAAGCTATACTAAATTCCATGTGGTGGATGAGTGAGCCCATCTTGCTGAGGAGAAAACTTCCACTGTGTTTGAATTGGGTAAATACAGTCTTTAGGAATAACAACAAACATTATTGAACAGATACCTGCCCCAGAGAGATGAGAAGACTCAAGGCTTCTGCAACTAAGTAAGGTTTTCCTCCTTCAGAGAAAGGCAAGACCTGCCAAGTTCCTCAGTAAAGAAAGTCAGCTGCAGGTTCTGGTCACCGAACAGTCAACTCATCTTGCTTGTAAGGCCAGTCAGGACTGTCCAGATAAGTGCATCCTGAATGAAGGTGTTGTTGGACCTCTTTTTTTCTTCTGTTGAGCCATGAAGGCAACAGTCTCACAGTTTAGTCTGAGGTTCCCTCATGCTCTGACTTAGACTTCATCAAGAAGGCATCAGAAGATCATATCAACAAGAGGAATACCTCTACATTTCCTCTAGCAACTTAAAAAAAAGGCCAACTGTCAAATTTTCTAAGAAACACTCCTACACTGTCCTGCTAGGGCAGGACATTTCCTTCCAGTTCCAGAATAGAAAAAGATTTTCTAAAAATGCATGTACTGTCATGGGAATTGAAAATACAAAAGGAAAGGCCTGAAGATCACTGTGTTGACGCTGCCAGTTTAGGTAACCATATCTTGTTGATTTTTCAAGACAAGTTTCTTCCAAAAGAAGTCATCGGGTTTATTTTTCATTGACAAGTATTTAATATCCAACTATTGCAACAACTTTGCACGCTTTTGGTAGCCAACACTTCAGAACACATTGCGTTTTCAAACCGATATAAAACCATAAGTCATATTGGTCATTGTATTTTTGTATTTTATTTTGTCTGAGCCAAAACTAAAACAGCTTACCACCATCCTCATCACTGAAAGATCAATATTTCCAAATAACCCCTTTGCCAGCGCAGAGTTCCAGCTAAATCTAAACATAGGAAGTGTAGTACTGTAGAGGGGTGGTCACCTGCTCCTGTCCTATAAGGGTTAAAGCCCACCCTGGGAGAGGGCTGGGGCTGCAAGAGGAGGCTAGGCTGATGGGGAAGGCACCCACAGCTGGGGCCACACCCCAGTCAGGCCACAGCTGGCCCTATAAAGCTAGTGGACCAGGAGCTTAACATACTCTCTCTAGCGTTCTGAAGAGAGGAGGACCTGGCTGCCTGGGAAACTAAGGAGGGTACTTAGGGTGTAGCAGTGCTGGGGAAGGGCTGAAGGAGCTGGGGAACTCCAGCCTAACAAAGCCCCAGGCTGCGGGCCAGATTAAGAGCCCGTGAAAGGGTACTAGGGCTGCAGAGAGGCAGCCCAGGTCTGGGCAGAGGCCAGACCCCCTCTTTGTCTATGATGACTGGCTCTTACACTGCAGTCTGCCCCATGGAGCGGGGGCTCGTTGATGACTGGCAGTAGCTGCAGACTGAGGCGAGGTAGGGATAGGGGGTTCCGCAGGGAGGGGAGACCCCTGGAGAGTGAGGAGGTATTGCCAGGGGGCAGCACCCCAGGAAAGAGGGGCACCGGGGCCAGCGGACGGTGAGACACTGGCCTGCAGAGGGCATTCCGAGCAGGAAAGAGCTAATTCCCAGACGGCCAGCAGGAGGCGCCGCACCGCTACAAGTACCCTTAGGTCTTAATGTTTCCAGCCAACACATTGTGTATCCCAATTCAATGATGTTGATCACAGATGCTTGCACTTTGTCATACATAAATGGATGCTTACAAGAATAACTAGTTCTTCCAAGAGAGTGTTGCCTCTACATATTTATATAGGAGATGCAATCCCAGTGGGGCTGAACATGGGGCCACCTGAACCCACTCCTGCAACACCAAATGGCCAGAGCTAAGTTATAAAGGGTTTTGTGGGCCCAAATGCATCACTTCCTTCTGACAATTCCAAGTGTACCTATGAGAACAGACCTCAACAGGAGGAAAGGTGGGCAGGCAGCATGAACAAAACAGTAGCATAGCTCCTCAGCAACACAGGCTACCACGAGCCCATCAGACCTGTCCTCTGCATACTTTGCTGGCTCCACATAAGACAAAGTCAACTCAAGCCTCAGTCCCTTACCTTCAAAGCATTCCATGGGCTGCGCCCAGGATACCACTTAAAGCTCCAGGACAACCACTGTGGAGACCTCTGCTCCTCGGGCAAAATAAATCTATCACAAGGGTGAGCTCATCATCTTCTAAGGAGACAGTTTTCTCAGTGGCTGGTCCAAGATTGCAGTAAGCTTCCACAGGGACTAAGGACAGTCATAAATCTCACCATCTTCTGCTCCAACTGCAAGGCCACTTCTTCAGTCGTGCCTTTGCTAATATAAACATAATACACTGGATAAACAATTTTTGAAAAAATGTTCAGAGTTTCCACCAAGGAAGGATTGGTGAAAGAATGAATTACTTGTAACAGATGTTGGTCATGTCACTTAGTGCACTTGGGGAAAGTGTTTGGAGCAACTCTCCTGATGAGCCACAGTTACTACAGCGAGTAACCATTTACATCTTGTCTATGAGCTGGCATCACCATCATCTCAGTTCTGAGTTTTAGTGAATTATTCAACCACCAGACTAAGCAGACGGGCTGGGAAGTACTTTAGATTTCAAGAAATGCCTTACACCTAGGGAAGCATCTTAACGCTCAGTCAAGAAACTAGTGATGTGTAAATGCATGTATGGGACTCCAGGCTGAGCAGCCTTGCAGATTTCTATGACCAAGCAGATGCTGGGACAATAAGCTTAAGACCCTGAAGTACTGACACCCCAGGCAACTAACATTTTCAGTAAGTAGCACTTGCCTAGATAGAGTAGGTTGAGTGGAAACGGAGTTTTTTATATCAATTCCCAAAGGCTGCACAAATTCCAACTGATATGCAAAACGCTTTACACCATCTCTCACAAACTCAGAGCTGTATTGACATGCAAGGTATTAAGTCTAGCTTCCCTGGGCCATAAACAAGATTTTGGGGAAAGCATTAAGAGATTGTTAGTTGCATGACAGTACAGACTTGAGGCTCCAAATGACGTCAGGCTTACACACTGTACTAGGTACTACATAAAATGAAAGACAGTCCCTACCTAAAATGTTTTCCACTGCCCTGCTTCCCCTGATGTTGCACAGGCTGCCTCTGAACCAAAAAACTAGAAATCAGAAGATGATGGGCAAGTACAAGCAAGTAATACAGACCATTTTCTGGGCTCTTTAGCACAATCCCAGAGACAGACATGATAGATTAAATGTTGGAGAAAATGAAGGACCCTGTGCTTTTATTTCAAAGTTGATGAAACTCCTCCTCAAACAGGAAGTCTGCCACGTGACAGTGAGCTGCACGTGAAAGGTTCAAGGTTTTCAGGCAGCAGTACTGTCAGAAACAGATGATGCCACCTTATAAGGCGAAGTGTCAGAATAGGAACAGGATGTGCACTACACACTCCTCAGTCACCAGTTCCTTTTACTGAGTATCAGAAAAACTGTAGACAGGCATAGGGAGCGGCTTTTCCTAAAGATGAAGCTAGTACCTGTCTATGACAGCTTTGGGCCATATGACCATTTAGCTGGACGGAGCACATTATAAAGGGATAAAGCATGCTTTCCTCTCTCCTTGGACTCCAGGATATCAAACAAAGCAGTGTGTCTTTTCCTGCACAGCTAAAGTTTCCAGTTCCAGACTCTATTATGTTTTATCAGATCCTGGACTTGTCTGAAAACATCAAGTGGTGAGAGAGTTTTCTTCTATTTCCTCAAGAGAGGACAAGGAGGAAATAACCCTTCTCTTAGCAGCAAAAAGGGAGACGTCACACGTCTTCCTCTGAAGAAGGGCATTAGGGATACTGGTCAGAGGGGGATAATGCCACAGATGGAGCCATCTTTGATCCACTCTGCCACAGAGTGCGTGGCAGAGACAATGTCTTAACTTCCTTGAGAGAGAAAGGCAGGTAAACGAGTGTCTCTGGTTTAAAGCTGTTATTTTAGGATGTCCAATACCCACCCCACGTGGGAAAGAGAACCCTATAAGAAAGGCCACACCCCCATGTAGAAAATGAAAGGCAAAAGCAAAGAGGCCCTAGAAGAGGTGCCCCAAATGCCACAGAAACAGAGCACTCTTCTGAGTCCACGGGAGAATCATAGAATATCAGGGTTGGAAGGGACCTCAGGAGGTCCTGTAGTCCGACCCTCTGCTCAAAGCAGGACCAACCCCAACTAAATCATCCCAGCCAGGGCTTTGTCAAGCTTGACCTTAAAAACCTCTGAGGAAGGAGCTTCTACCACCTCTCTGGGTAACCCATTCCAGTGCTTCACCACCCTCCTAGGGAAAAAGTTTTTCTTAATATCCAACCTAAACCTCCTCCCCTGCAACTTGAGACCATTATTCTTTCTTGTGTTATCTGCCACCACTGAGAACAGTCTAAATCCATCCTCTTTGGAAACCCCCTTCAGGTAGAGTTGAAAGCAGCTATCAAATCCGCCCTCAGTCTTCTCTTCTGTAGACTAAACAATCCCAGTTTCCTCAGCCTCTCCTCATAAGTCATGTGCTCCAGACCCCTAATCATTTTTGTTGCCCTCCTCTGGACTCTCTCCAATTTTTCCACATCTTTCTTGTAGTGTGAGCCCCAAAACTTGACACAGTACTCCAGATGAGGCCCCAGCATTGTTGACTAGAGGGGAACACGCCATCCTCCAGATCACTGATAAAGATATTGAACAAAACCGGTCCCAGGACCAATCCTTGGGGCACTCCACTTGATACCAGCTACTAACTAAACATGGAGCCATTGATCACTACCCATTGAGCCGGACAATCCAGCCAGCTTTCTATGCACCTTATGGGTTAGGGTTAGAGCCCGGAGATGTCAAAGCACCTCTACACTGAAAGCTGTCCTGACGAGCATTACATCATATGCAAGGGCACAGAGACCGACCAGAATCCACAGATACTAGCACAATATCCACAGGCTGCATTAGCATCTTCCCAGAAGGCTTCAAGTAATTTACATATATACACACACATTATATAATATTTACTTGAATTTTGCCAGCTGATATAGCTCACATCCTTGTGATAAGGAAAATAAGAATATTTCCTCAATTTATAATTCTCTTGCTTTTTCTATCATTTATTCTCAGACAGAAGAGAAGGTAGGAGGCCTACATGCCTCAAGGGGAGGAAGGAACAAGCCCAAGGAAAACATATGAAACCAAGGGTAAAACTAAAACTCTTGCTGTTCAACCACCAAGGCAGATCATAACTGGAGAGTGTAAAGGGAGCCACCAGACAAGCTATGTTCATATTAAAAAGCCTGTTATCCCTTTGGTTACTCATTACTCTATATTTACAATGATTTTGACCATTTCAAGCATTATCATTTGCTAACTCTCCTCCACCCACAACATTCATCTCTTTCAACTGTTTCACTACCCTGATGCAAGTTGATTATTTTTAAATTGGTTCATGAAATAAGATGTACAATTATCAGAAATATAATGTTCTATTATAATGATAATCAGGAGGATTAGTTGTCATGTTTGTGTCCAGTGGGACTTGTCACGTCAGACAAAGCAGAGAAAAATGCCCTCTCAATAGTTGCACTTTTTCAAACAAATCTAAGTATTGTTCACAAATCTCCTACTGATCAATAGCCAGAAAAGTTTGAGCATAAGAAAACATTTTCATGAAAAAACCTGTATCACTGCCTTTATGTTAAAGGAAAAAGCTAAATGTAGGAACTATTAGAAGAGAAATCTGTCACATAGATACTATAAAAAAAAGATTGAATATTTCTATTAAAAATATTAGCTTCTGTGGGAAGATCACCAAAAACTTACCGTGCAAACATGAGGCCAGTATTCAAACTGTTGGAGTAAGGCTGTATTAAGTTCCTCTTCATAGAGCTCTCTGTAAAACTGTGGCATCTTCGATAACCAGATACCATTGCTGTACTTATTCAGAACTTCTTTAACACGATTCTGAACTTCATTTATGTGAGAATTGGAAGGGCCAGTGGGAATTGTGTGTGTTTTTGAAACTGGCTCATTCAAATTATCTGTAAAGACGGAAAAACTACAATTTTCAAGTGGCAATGCTGTTCTACAATTTCCTTTTAAAGAACAGTAGCCAGGGCCAGTGCAAGGATATTTTGCGCCCTAGGCAAAACTTTCACCTTGCACCCCCCTGCTCCCCTTCTCGCAGAGCATCACTTATTATAAACTTTCAAAATACTTTCAAAAATACATCCTTTTTAGTAACGTACACGTCCTTCCTTCAGTCTTTCATATCAAAATTGACTACATTTTATTCTACCTTTAGAATATCCAATTATTAATAAAATTTATAAAATTAGAATGGCAGATACTCCATCATGCAACTGACAATATCAATATGACAAATTTCAACAACCTACACATGCATATTCGCACATAAACAAACATACACACACAACCGACACAAAGTATTAGCGAAATGATGCAGCAGCACTTGCCAGAGTCTTAGATCTGAAACAGCTCAACAAAAATCGGTCGCCTCAGTGATTTTAGTTATGCATGCCATGCATTGTATTAGAACTACCTCTGCCTGGTTTAACTAGTATTGTATCATTCTGAATAGCTTTGAGACAGCACATCATTTTCTGTCAATTTCTGGTTTAAAAAATGCTGCTTGGAGAATCATTTATGTAGATCAGCGGTTCTCAAATTGGGGGTCGCGGTGCGATTCCTGGGAGGTCGCAAGCTCCCTGTGCTGCTGAAGAGACGCCGAATAGAACGCTTTCGCTTTCAGGGGACATGCTGTGCACTTCAGAGACTTCTCCGAAAAGCCACCGAAGTGATTGTTTCTGGTTTCGGCAGCTTTTTGGCAGACACTCTGAAGCGCACAGCATGTCTGCCGAACTGCCATCAAAAGCGTAAGCCTTCTATTCAGTGGCGTTTCAGCGGACACACATGGGTCGCAGCGGCCCGCAGGGAGGAGAAAAGGGGCCGCCAACCCAACAAGTTTGAGAACCGCCGATGTAGATAGTGCACATATATGCTTAGCATGAGCAGATGTCAGAATGTATTCCTCTACCCTGGCTCAAATAAAGAATAACCAGAAAATGCTTTCTGTAGATACAGTGGAACATCCAACAATCAGAGCAACAATGAATCTACATAGCAACCCACTGAAAGGGATAGGGGCTCTGTATGTGGACTGTATTTATAAACACAGAGACTCAGACATAAGAATATTCAGTGTGACTGTTTTAAATGGTTACTGTTATGTGGGCACCTCTGGGATTTACCCCCCTCCTACCCCTTTTATAAACAGGACTGAGGAAGTGGAATAAAAGATTAGAAGTTAAGATGGGGATGGGGTGCAGTTTAATTATCCAGTGCGATTGACATGCACCTGCTGATATCCACAACCAACAGACAGGAAGAAATGAAAAGCTCCACACATCGGCAAACTCCTTTCCTTCTCTAAGGAAGCCTATTTTGTCCAATGGAGGAGAGATTTTCTCCTCCTTTTCAGATTATCAGCAAATCGCATCTGGAACCAAGCCCTGGCTCGTCGTTTCAGCAGCACGTACGGCAGGGGAGCGAGGAAGTGGTAGCATGCAGCCCCGTTATCACCCGGCTCCACGCTGCCATGTAAACACAATGGACACAGCACAGGCCCGCACTGGGCACAGGCTCCCAGCCCTCCATCCCAGCCCTGCACATGCGTGTGGCGGAGTGTGCCCGGGGGCAAGGCCACAGGGGAGCCAGGGCATTACTTCCTTTCCCTTTGCCGCCGCCCTGGCACTCACCGTTGGGTGGCAGGTTGGAGGCGCTGCTGGGGGGGGGGGGGGGGGGGGGAACGCCCGGATAACCGAGGTGTATCACCACGCCCGGGGAGGTGTCCCGGCAGCAGCCAGGCACTCCGCCACCATGGCGGGGGGGGGGAGAGGACGGGACACGGAGGCAGAGTGGCAGCGGGATGGTGGCAATGCTGGCGGCTGGGAACGGCAGGTCCAGAGAATCAATTGGAGCTGGTGGTAGCACTGCTCTGAAGGGACCGTCCCTTCTCTGCCGGGCTGGAGCCAGCTCTGAGCATCCACGCTGGGACTGCCAGAGAGACCCAGCGCCGCCGGCCCTCACCACCCCCGCTCGGCCCCTCCTGGAGTGTCCCTGCGCCCAGGGCAGCGGCTCCGCTCTGTTGCCGGCCAGCCGCTCACTCCTTTGTACGCTGTGGCCACTCGCACCGCTGTCACCTCTCCATCGACAACAAGGGGAGTGGGCCAAGAAGGCAGACACCTTGACTCGAAACATTGCCATTCCACTCACCGAAGAACACTGAATGGGATGGCAAAGTAGTTCCAAGAAATTATGCTTCTTAAACAGTTAAGATTTAAAAGCGGAGGTTAGTTACTGTAACTGGAGGCTCTCCAAGATGCACAGTCCCTATCTGTATTCCACTACCCACCACTCCTTACCCATCTTGGCTAATAGCCATTAATGGACTTAACCTCCATGAATTTATTCAGTTCTCTTTTAAACCCTGTTATAGTCCTAGCCTTCACAGCCTCCGCAGGCAAGGAGTTCCACAGGTTGACTATGTGCTATGTGAAGAACTTCCTTTTATTTGTTTTAAACCTGCTGCCCATTCATTTCATTTGGTGGCCCCTAGTTCTTGTATTATGGGAACAAGTAAATAACTTTTCCTTATTCACTTTCTTCACACCACTCACAATTTTATATACCTCTATCATATCTGCCCTTTGTCTCTTTTTGCAAGCTGAAAAGTCCTAGCCTCTAATCTCTCCTCATATGGGACCTGTTCCAAACCCCTAATCATTTCACTTGTCCATCTCTGAACCCTTTCTAATGCCAGTATATCTTTTCTGAGATGAGACCATATCTGCATGCAGTATGGAAGATGTGGGCGCACCATGGATTTATATAAGGGCAATAAGATATTCTGTCTTATTCTCTATCCCCTTTTTAATGATTCCTAACATCCTGTTTGCTTTTTTGACTGCCGCTGCACACTGCATGGACATCTTCAGAGAACTATCCACGATGACTCTAAGATCTTTTTCCTGATTAGTTGCAAGTAATTTAGCCCCCCATCATATTGTATGTATAGTTGGGTTTGTTTTTTTCCTCAATGTGCATTACTTTACATTTATCCACATTAAATTTCATTTGCCATTTTGTTGCCAATCACAGTTTCATGAGATCTTTTTGAAGTTCTTCACAGTCTGCTTGGGTCTTAACTATTCTGAGCAGTTTAGTATCCTCTGCAAATGTTGCCACTTCACTGTTTACCTCTTTTTTCAAATCATTGATGAATAAGTTGAATGGGATTGGTCCTAGGACTGACCTTTGGCAAACACCACTAATTACCCCTACTAGTAGCCACCTAGCCTAACAGTGAATGACACCTGTGCACTGTATTTCATGGTCTGTGGGTAATGCATGAAATTAAGTTGCTCATTGTATGAAGCCTGTCCACTGAGAGGAATGCTCATACAAAAATCAAGTCCAGTGTCGCCCCTACAAGCTTCACTGTCCTTGTGGGTAACAAAATGGATTTATGCTTATGCAAATACCTAGTACTGCTAAAAGTCCTAAGAACCCTGTCACTGACCTTACTTCCTGATGAGACTGGCCTACTAGGAGTCAGTTATCCAGGTGTAGAAATACCATACAGCCATGGCATCTCATCTGGGCTGCTACCACATCAACACTGTAGGCACTGTACTGAGCCCAAAGGGGAGGACTTGAAACTGGAAGTGATCCTGGCCAACCATAAAACTAGGAACTTCCTGTATGATTGGTGAACATCCACCTGGAAACACGAACCCTTTACGTCTAATGCTGCAAACCACAGTCCGGCATGAAGGCAGGGGATCATCAGTGCCAGCATAAATCACCTGGAATTTCAGGTTTTAGACAAAGAAAAGTGAAAAACCCACATACCATTTGAATCCACGGAAGAGCTTCTGGAGAGATGCACCTGAAGTTCTTTTTGAAACCGTGGTGGAAGAGTTAATCTTTTTTCAGGCCTAAAAGATCAAAGGAAAGTTCTTTAGTTCTATTTCCAGTCTAATCCATGCTACATCTGCTCATGAAAACAATAGTCATTTATTTAGAGTTATCTTTTTGCTCAAAATTAGGATTAAAATAGTAACCTCATTTAGCAGATGGATTAGGAGTTTCTGTTTGGAGATGACAGCCACAAGTAGTTCTAAATTCATACAGCAAGAGATAAGGGAATTCACTATTACTATTTTTAGAAATAAAACGTATGTGTTGGAGGGAGAAAAACCCCTGAAGAATGGGATTTACTCAGAAAACTGCAATTCTTTGAAGAACCACATTGTAAAAACTCACTAAACTCAGTTCACTGAGACAAAGGTAGGAGATGCCCAAGTTTAAACTGTTAATTATGGAAGAAGGTGTTTCATGTCACTCTGAAGCGGACTGGGCCAAGGCAAAACTGCAGTCTTCACCTCTCCTGAATCGTTCCCTCAGGTTTTCAAGCTTCTGCTAATCACACCTCCTTAGGGAGGCTCACAGACTGTCAATATCAAGGCCAGAGATGGATACTCTCACTGCGACACCACCAAAGATGCTTACTCTTGATATCTATCTATACAAGTAAATAATCCACATCAAGTGCTTGACAAAAATAAGGCTAGTTTATCCGAAGTATTAGAAACTAGTTGCCTAATTTAAAAAATGGTTCAGGAACCTTGATCTTCCTTCCAAACAAACCTGAAAATGATAAAGTTGCACACTTCCGTAATTTGAGTACTTAAGTGGCTTTAGTCTTTAGCTCTTGATTTTAACTGTCCTACACACATATGCATTATAGTCTCATCATATAATCACATACTACAATACATTAACATTAAGGCTGTCAATTTTGTACACATCTTTTTTTCAAACATCTTACTGATTTAGACACAAATCCCAGCTTCCAAGCAAGCTGCAGGTACTCAACATGTCTCAGGATTTGGCCCTTCATCTATTTCTCTGCTACACTGCACTCTCACAAACATGTCGTGTTCTCACAAAGAGGTACATTTTTTCCACTACGCGTAATCTCTCTCTAGTTCCTGTGTTGGGCTAAGTGTTTCACGGCTCTTGAACTCCCATCAAAAATAATGTCACGTTGGGACCCAAGACTGAGATGCAGAGCCTGTTGGAGAAGATGTGGGTAAGCAGGTCTTTTGAACCCTCTACCTCTTACATGGTCTTTCATTGGGCCTCTATGGAAGAACTGCTGAGACATGTCTAGGTCTAAAACAATGGATGGTGAAACTTCCTGTTACGGGAAGGGGTGCATATCCCTTTTAGGCGAATTGCAAATTCTTGTTCACTGGGGAATCACTGAGAGCAATATCCAAATCAGTCTACAAACGGTAAAAACAATACAATGCAATTAATAAAGACACCAATAATGAGCTAATTTTAAAATTGATTCTTAATGCTTCAGGCCCCTTACCAGTTATTTCATTAAGATTTATATATGCAGAGAATCGGCCTTCGCATGTTCAGACTATGGATTTACGCATCTGCTTTCTATATTTCAAAGGAGTTTCTGCTCTATATTTGGAGCAGTTCACCCCTCGGTGTCACTAGTGCTCCATACCGACAGTCTATAACCCCACTTTATCTTTGACTTTATCCTGCTATTGTTAGATAGTATTTGGCTGACAATTATGTTATTGTGCTGACAGCATTATAATGCTTATTAGAGTGAAATCTGCTGGAAAGCAAGCAGTGTTAAATCAGAGAGTGTTGGGCTTTGCTACAGTAAAAGTAGTAACATTAATTGAGTGAGTTGAAGTACGCCTGAGGGTTTGACCCGATGTCATAGAATTGTGCACTCATGTTGTGACACGTACAAAAGAACCACAGAAAAATAGGTACATGCATAATTAAGTTTTAAAATAGTGGAGTTTTAGGTGTTTTTGCAACTACTAAAAGAGAACTGCATTGATTTATATGATTTATTACAAAATTAATCGGTGCAAAGAGCTTGTGTTAGTGTGGGTCACCCAGAATACGACACACACACACTTGTATTAGAATTGTGAGAACACTGAATTAAGGGCAAGGCCCAAACTGTTTTACATTCATGGAAATGGCAGAGTCAAATGTGGTTATGAATGTTATTAGTTAAATAACTCAGTGTATGCCACCTTGAAATTGGGTGTGTCCCCAGAATGGTGTCAACTGGGTCAGTACCCCGCCTTCTGAGGGGCTTCACTAACTTGATTTCTTCTATCTTTGTTGTCCATGACTCTTAAGAGTGCATAGGTATGATAAAAAGTTTAAAAGCTATTTCTCTGCTTGTGGCTTTATGCAGTTTGGTTATATTAATGAGTGGACTTATTTGGATGTTAAGTGAAGCATTTATCTACTGCGCTGGGTCTCGTCAATCGCCTACTCAAATCACCATCTCTTGCATGTCTGCCTGGGAAGAAACTGTGTTCACACACAAAAGTGTACTTTTCCATTTTTATAAAAGATACCATGCTACAGTATGAGGTGATATTCTTGTTATTTGCTAATGCTTCATATTCTTTGGTGGGACAACTCCTAATTCAGCCTTCGCACAATTCCAATACAAGTGAAAAGATCCATCATACCTGCTGTGACAAAGCTCTGAATCTGTACTTGTGGGTCCTGCACTTCCTGGCAGATTTAGGGGCCTCAGACACTCATCTAGGCCCCAGAGTGACCTTCCTCTCTCTGTATAATTGGCAAGAGTCACCACCTAGTGAGTTACCTTCATCATAGGCCAGTATGGGAGGTGGAAAGGGGGAATAGCCCACAGTCTTTGTTGTACTGTAGAGCTCAGTAAGCAGTTTGGCCTCCTTAATGAACTGAGTCGTTTCTCCTCTCAAGAGGATTTCTGTAAAGTATGGAGGGAGATGTAGGGGAACCCGGGCCCGACCTCTACTCTGGGTTCCAGCCCAGGGACCCTAATGGTAACAGCTGTTGGTGACTTTCCTTCTATCACTAATGCTGCTTTGATTCCCTGGGCTACTTCCCCAAGGTTCCCTCTTCCTAGCTTCACCCTTCCCTCAGGTTGCAGCAAAGCTTCCTCTCCTCCAGCTCCTTTCTCCTTGACTCTCCCACCTGACTAACTTGGAGGTTTTTAACTGGTTTCAGCCAGCCCCTGATTGGCTTCAGGTGTTCCAATCAGGCTAGCTATTTCTGCTGCTTTGTAGAAGCTTCTTAATTGGTCCCAGGTATCTTGATTGGCCTGGAGTAGCCTTTGTTTGGCTATCCAGGGAACTGCACATCCTGAGGCTGATATACCTGCCTTCCAGTACTCTCTTATACCCTTCTGGTCTGACTCCATCACACTGCTTACACCATTCGTCGAGGATTTTGGATTTCCATTTTATGTATTTATGACTCTTTTTTAAAAAAGGTACTCAAACTACATGAATTGCTCTGTAATACCCAAAGGAAACTAAGACTGCCTTTGCCATCATATGAGTCAGCAGCCTGCCCTCGTTGCCAAGAAGGCCAATGACATACTGGCCTGTATTAGTAGGAGCACTGCCAGCAGATCAAGGGAAGTGATTGTTCCCCTCTGTTTGGCACTGGTGAAGCCACACTTGGGAGTACTGCGTCCAGTTTTGGTTCCCCTACTACAGAAGGGATGTGGACAAGTTGGAGGGAGTCCAGCAGGGGGCAATGAAAATTATTAGAGTGATGGGGCACAGGACTTACGAGGAGAGGCTGAGGGAACTGGGGTTATTTAGTCTGCAGAAAAGAAGAGTGTGGGGGATTTGATAGCAGCCTTCAACTACCTGAAGGGGGGTTCCAAAGAGAATGGAGCTTGGCTGTTCTCAGTGGTGGCAGATGACAGAGTGAGAAACAATGGTCTCAAGTTGGAGAGGGGGAGGTTTAGGTTGGATCTTAGGAAAAACTTTTTCACTAGGGGAGTGATGAAGCACTGGAATGTGTTACCTAGGGAGGTGGTGGAATCTCCTTCTTTAGAGGTTTTTAAAGCCCGGCTTGACAAAGCCCTGCCTAGGATGATTTAATTGAGGATCGGTCCTGATTTAAGCAGGGGGTTGGACTAGATGACCTCCTGAGGTCTCTTCCAACCCTAATCTTCTATGATTCTATGAATCAGATTTTATCTTCTAACCTCTAAGAAGTGTGAGCATGCACAGACAGATTTTTTTCAATGGCTTATAACTTGGCCAAACTTGGGCAGATTTTTTATAGGAACAAAAAAAGGCACATCCTTGACTCACAGACCCTCCTGCCAAATTTCAAGTTCCTCCTCCAGAACATGAAGGTATAGAACTTCTAAAATTAACTTATTTTAAACGCTGACAAGACAATTTTCCCCCCTAACATTATTGGAAACAACTGTTTGGGTTGAAATTAAACACAATCACCAAAAAAACCCAACCAAAAACCCCCCCAAACAAACCACCCCTGCCTCAGGCAGACACTCAGCACAGGAAATTTCCATTGTGATGGTTCAAGGCTGACAAAACTTATAAGCAGCTGGAAACAGGGTCTTGTGATCTACCAGGTAACTTTAATAAATGGTGTTCATAGCCTTGCCTACAAAAGTACTACAGCTTACATGGCAACCTCTGGGTGTGCTTTACACATGCTCACCAGGCTATGTGCACTGCCCTTAAAGCCAGAGTCAGGATTAGATAAGACCCCATTCTCTGAAGAGTGAAATTAACTGCTGTTAGTTTCTCTGCTCCTCCACATCCACTGATACACGACTTGCATATGAAATCTGAATAGGTAACATTCCTGTGGGTTTTAGGTCTTTTGAAAAAAATATTTTTAGTGAATACGATTAATAATGCATATCAGATCGACAGTTTAACGTTTATGCTACTTTCCGCTAAGGCATACAATTCATTTTGCTTCATGTCAATGTTTAATTATAAACTGACCATAATAATACATGGAGGATTATCAAAGTAATCAAAGCTATCCTGAGACTTAACTCAACCACAATGATAGAACGAGGACATTCTCTGTATCATCATTTGATGACCCAGTTCAGCAATAAACATTATAGAAAGAGAAATGATGGTGCAGCAGTTGTTTTAGCCAAGCTGGATTTTAGACAGTCAAAGAATAGCTGAAAACCAATGGGTAATGCTAATCCAGCAAAAACAGAAAAGAACCCTCCTCTGAATTCATCGAGATCTGGCCATGCAGTTGCTGGATTCAAGTGCACAGAAAACTAACTCCCCTCCTCCCACCAGACACCCCCCCCCAAAAAAGATATTAAAATACATGTTTGTAATAGTTAATTTTTCATTTTAAAAAGGTTAGTCTGAATTCTCAGCTTTCAGAGCCAGTTTAAACCAAAATGAAAGCAGAAACTCCACTAGTCTCTAGTGTTCTGACAATTACCCCAAACGATGAACTAGCACTGTTTCCTATGAAGAGGGTTGTACATCAATCTTCATGCTAGCTTAGTGGAAGACTCTCAAAACTGTAGTGGATACATGTAAATTACATGTGGTGGTTTTGTAACAGCAGAATGAAAGAACTCAAAAGGTTAACTTTTTCAGTTATATACTTGTCAAATATAAAGGGAAGTGTAACAATCTTTATGTATGCAGTAACATAAATCCCTCCTGTCCAGAGGTACAGAATCACTTACCAGTAAGAGGCTAATCAGTTCAATTAACTTAGTTGTCACCTGACCAGAAGGACCAATGGGGAAAGAAGATACTTTAAAATTGAGGGGGAGGGGGAGAAAGACAGGGGGAAGGAAGGTTTTGTTTGTCCCAAAAGAGAACGAAACAAAGAGCAAAGAGAGACCAAGCAGGTAACCCAGCTCCTAAAAAGATCCTGAAATGATACATCTGAAATTGTAAGTAATAGCAAGGAAATTAGTTAGATTATCTTTTGTTTTAGCTTGTGAATTTTCCCTATGCTAAGAGGGAGGTTTATTCTTGTCTTGCTAACTTTGAAATTAAGCCTAGAGGGGAATCCTCTGTTTTTTACATCTTTTTACTACCTTGTAAAATTATCTTCCCTCCTGATTTTACAGAGGTACATCTTTTCCTGTTTTCTTTATTATAAAGTACTTCTTTTAAGAATCAGACTGATTTTAGTGTCCTAAAGATAAAGGGTCTGATCTGAACTTTTATGAAAGGCAATTAGTTGGTACATTATTCTCAAGCCTCCCCAGGAAAGGGAGTGAATGGATTTGGGGGAATATTTTGGGGAAACAGGAACTCCACGTGGTCCTTTTCCTGAATCTTTGGTTAAATCACTTGGTGGTGGCAGCAATCCTGTCCAAAAACAAGGGAAGGATTTGGGCCTTGAGAAAGCTTTTAACCTAAGCTGGTAGAAATAAGCTTAGGGGGGTCTTTCATGCAGGTTCCCACATCTGTACCCCAGAGTTCAGAGTGGGGAGGGAACCCTGACATTACTCAATTTAAAATGATTTTAAAAATGCCAAGGGAAACACTTTCTTAGAGTATCAGTATGCACCTACAATCTCATGGAGCATTTAGTAGTGTAATACTGTAATTTCGGCTTGACAGACTCACTCTTGTTTTTATTTGCAATCCTCCCAGATACACATCTAGGTACTGAAGAGAAAATGATGTGGTTATTGTGCAACTTTTGTACAGATGCACAAATACAGCTATCCGTTATCATCCCATACATAGATTAGAGATACATTTACAATTCAAACACTAATTTATGGTCCGATTTCCAGAGGCGCAAACTTCAACAGGAGATGTGGGTCCTCAATACCTCTGAAAATCTGTTAAATTTTTACTAATTAAAAATACGTACATGTCTACAAATAAAGTTACCAACATTACCTGTCTTCATCTTAGTACTATATTTCCATGTTTGTCCCTAAGATGTCAAAATACAAGCAAGCAATCTACTCTTTACTCTTGTGTGCATTAAGAAAGCCACCTTCAGTAAGCATAATCATTTGAAGTCTAAATACTTCCACAGCAACATGCATAGATTAAAGCATAACTACAGTTCAGGTCAGAAGACACACCTGGAAGGGGAAAAGGAGCACAGGAGCACTGGCTCACTAAGCAACCTTGGACAAGTCACAGACATTGTGCGTCAGTTTCCCCACCATAAAACAGGGGTAAATAATACCCCTCTCCCATTTTTGCAGTGCATTGTAAGATCTACATGTGAAATCACTAAATATTATTCTTAAACAAATCTTCACCCTGTACGCAATCGTGGCAAGATCAGCTTACTTTTCAACACTAAAACTATTCTTCATGGTACTTCAAGGCCAAAATGAGCAGGAGTCCTTTCTGGCTCACACATCAACAAAATTATTAACTATGTTCCTACTACAGAATCTTTTACATCCAATTATGCTTAAACAGAACAACTGTCAAGCCACGTTCTCATTCCAGACTCTCTTTGCAAGGCTGGAAGATAGCAAGATGGAATCCTCTCTTGTACATAGAGGAAGGTTTTAACTGCAAATCATTGAGATCTTAAAGAACTACATGTCATTTTCTTCTTACAGTCACTGAATGGATATTTCTGATCTATGCATTGCCCCTTTCTGAGACTGAAAGCAGTCACCACATTAAACTCAAGCACGTATGCTATCTGTAAAAGATACTTAAATTACATCCATGGATTTCCCTGCAATACCATTACAAATGCCATTTCAAGTTGAAATAGGCTGTCTCTGATATTTGCTCTTTTGCTGGTAGTAGGTGATTTTTTTTAAAAAAACACACTTATGAAAAGTTTCAATTAACATTTTTTGAATAATCTTTTCAGAAATTGAGTTGTGTCCAAGATTTTGCTGTATCCTTTCATAAATTTAAAAATGTCTGGGGGATATTATTTGGCAACTTCAAGCAACATTCCCTCAAGCGATAATTCATCTCTGTAACACAAAACATGGTATATTAAGATAGTAGCATAGTAAAACAGAGGAGGCAAAAGGCCAAGTGCTTTCATCACCCCACATGCCAGAAGAGTATTCTGGTATAATCCCACTTCTTGATAAGAGTTGTTGCATTTACACTTTTTATTTAAGAAAAATAAAAGTTTCGGAAACGTGGACAGTTCAGACAATTCAGCTGTTTCCTGAATGTCCACAATTCAGGACTTTCAGCTTATCAAAACAATTTTTGTCCAGCACATTTTATAACTATTACACTGTGAATACTGACCTGTTAATCATTGTGACATGTCTCTGCATTAGAACCTCTTTGGACAGTCCACTTCCAGGTGCCGGGGACAAAGTATATTGAGCAGTTTCTATGCTTGGTTTCACAATTCCATAAGAACTTCCTTTGCTTTTTGGCCAGGGGGGTGTAGGCTTTCTGCTGCCTTCTGGTGCAGCCCTTAATCCTGGCTGTCTCAAAGTTGCTTTTGGCTTTCCTATAGCATGGGAAGATATATTAAAACCATAAAAGATTATTATAATCTCAATTTGAAAGTTTCCTTCACCCAAGCATATACTTTAACAATAATAGAAATTAAGCTTTCAACGCTTATTTTTTAATAAATGTTTTAAATCTCATACCTAAAATGTGCCTAGGAATGAACAGTATTTGAACAATTAAGATCCAGCCAAAACACCATAACTGATATTCCTCATCCAAAAGCAGAGCAAGATTAGTTCGGTAGGTTTATAAGGCAATAAATGGCATGCAGTCTCTGGGTGAAAAGTCAAGCTAATTCCAGGCTAAAATTCTTGTGAAAAAGTTCTCAAATGTGGGCTACTGTATATTTGTACAGCCAGCATGGCTGTGGATTAATTGTAGCAGGTTTTAGCAAACCATTCTCTCAGATGATACGTACCTGTTGGCTTCAAGAAAATGGTCTTGAACCTTTGTGTCCTTGTTAAAAAGGGTTCTCTCCTCTAAAAAAAACATTTAACAGCATTACATGCTACCATATAGCATGTAATTTTTGCTGAAAGAAAGTTGTCATTTAACTCTATTTTGAGGCCATGTCAGCTTTTGGGGGGTAATATTCCCAAGACATTTCAAAGTATTATTCTACTTCAAAACAGTTTAATTGTTTGAACATGTATGGGAGAAATTTAACATTAATTCCAGCATCCGTTAAGATATATCATAACCCACAATATAAATTAGAATCTCAAGTATATACCTTAAATTGATGTGCTTGAAGACATTTGTATACTGTATGGGAGCAAAAAACCTCAAATTATATACCCTGATTTTGTTATAATGTATAAAAGAATAAGACCTTTATACAGTTAAGGCTTTGTGCACCAATTTAAATAACTGAAAGCAAAGTTTTAATGCTGAAATGCATTTAAACTTTAGCGTTGCTAGCTGCAAAGCTACAAAGTCAATTATACTGATAAGCTACTATTTTGCTAGCAGTAGAGCCAAAAATATTTAAACTGTCTTGCTGCACTATATTAAGTCATGCCTTCATGTTTATTTTTATTAAATTGCTGCTATCAACAAAAAGTAGGTATGGTTACACCTCTCTTAACGTTGTAGTTCTGTTCCTAAAAACGTGACTTTGAGCGACACGATGTTAAGCGAATCCAATTTCCCCGTAAAAGAAAATGTAAATGGGGAGGGGGATGGGTTCCAGGGAAAGGAGGCAGGCAAGGAGGCTGAAGGTGCTGTAGGTTAGGAGAAGCATGTTGCACAGCAGCAGCTTCCTCTACTCAGCAAGCACCAGGGGCGGGTGGCTCAACCCTCGACCTGCTCACTAAATCACTTCTCCCAAGCCCCCACCCTTAACCCGCCTCTCCTTCCCCACTACCACTCTTCCCCCTTTACTCTGCACACCGCTTGTTTGTGGCATTCAGGAGGAGGCAGGGAAGGGTGGGACAGCCTGTGCGCCAAGTCCTCGCTCTTCCTCCCTCCCTCCTGAACACCGCAAGCCAGCTGATTGCCGCAGGCAGGAGGCAGGGGGAGGAGTGGGAAGGCACTGAACCGCAGAGTCTGCCGGTGGGCAGAAGGCAGGCGCTGTGGAGGCGGGGGACACAGGGAGGCTGCCAGCTATAGACAAAGCAGGTAGCAAAATGACTTTATGGCAAAGCACTGCACAACTTTAAAAGAAGCATGTTCAGTAACTGAGCAGGGACGCAAGATCGAAACAACATTAAGCGAGAGGACGTTAAGTGGGGAGTTACTGTATATAGTCAAATAACTATTCAAAATCCAATTATCTCATCTCAATGAGAATTTATACATACACCAAGTGCCACTAATCTACAGGTCATGAAAGCTTCGCAGACTGACTTTGCAGACTGATTTATGCAGCGGAAGAAAAGGAAATACTAGATCCACAAGCACAATTGTTGGTTGCTACCATAGATTCAATCTGCCTTGCCTCAAATGATTCATTAGCAGATGTTTCCACGCTACATACCCATTCACAAACACTTTTTGGAAAGGTGAATACTAGTAACCTCTGAGACAGTAAAAGGTTAATTTGGTTCAGCTGACAGATACCAGTACACAAATAAATTCATTTATTTAAGATAGTGGATTTTACCTGAAAGATCATTTAACATCACAACCACCACCACTATCACTTCCTTCCTGTAAAATGGCTTCTGTGTATTTCCATGCCACGAATCAAGAACTAAAGCCTTTTCCCTGCTGGCAAAAGACTGACAAAAGGTTTTTCCATCTGAAGCACCTCTAATCACCGGCACTCCTGCATCAAGTGAAACATTTCTCCTCCCTTCAACAAGCTCCAAGGACAAAGTAAATCAACTACTAATTTAGGTGGTCTCCTACACTGATAAAAAGAATCAAAGCAACATATTACAGGTAGGAAACAATCATTTAATACTCCCTTTCGAAAGGCTGGAATTCACAAGTGTAAGACTACCCAGAAAAAAATGATAAGGAAGCTACTAAATAATTCTGTGCAAAGCCCTACAATGTAGGTGAACACTAGTAAACAATAAGAGAGTCTTGGTGAATAATCAGACATCCAGCTTGAAGCAGCAGGTGTGTACAGACCGTCACCGGAGCCTTGCAGTTTCTCAAACTACAGTTCTCTGTTTAAAAGGTTTATGAAGCAGGGGGTGGAGGAGAGTGGGGGACAGAGAGAGATCAGCTCAGCCAAGCAGTAGACCAGGGGTCAGCAACCTACAGCACACATGCCAAAAGTGGCACGTGAGCAGATTTTTAATGGCACGCTGCTGCCAGCCAAGGTCTCGGCCGCTGGCCCCACTCAGCCTGCTGCCAGCCTAGGTGAAGGGAACCCCAGATCAGCGGCGGGCTGAGTGGGGCCAGCGGCTGGGACCTTGGCTGGCAGCAGCATGCCATGGCACGCATGCCATAGGTTGCTGACCCCTGATTATAGACTTAGAGAGACATTCTAAAAATGTTTAAATGTATTACTGGCATGCGAAGCCTTAAACTGGAGTGAACAAATGAAGACTCGGCACACCACTTCTGAGAGGTTACCGACCCCTGCAGTAGACTCTACCAGTCAAACCAAGGAACTTGAGTCCACCTGTGAGGGGAACAGTCACTTTTGCAAGGAGATCTCCTCATGCCTGAAGATCCTCCATTAGTAAGTCTGATGTATACTCTCCTGATCCTTGCAGATCTAGATGATGCTCACAAAAGCATAAGCACAAAAACATCTTGTCCCTTTTCATTTATAAAAACTGACCAGGTAACAACAAAGATACCAGGAGAAAGGAAAAAAACAAGTGAATCACTGAGGACACTGGGCAGTGCCCCACACTCACTGCAGTCTGGTCAGTGGTGGAGAGAAACTCCAGAGTTGAGGCCACTCCCACTGTTGTACCGTTGGAAGCCTACATGGTGGGGGGAGCGAGGAGGGAATGTGGGGCCCAACGGACATGGCTCTAGAATGTTCTGATCTCACAGGCCAGGAAGCATCTATCCCAGAAGCAAGCATGCTGAGGCCACCTCAAAGAACATCATTTATCTGGCAATTCTGCTGCTCTAGATCTATCATCTCGCAAGAGTGACAGCTCCTTGGCATAAGGCTGGCAGAACTTCCCCAACTCTTAGTGTGTTTTGCACACACAGGCCCCTAATAGCTGCTGCATGACACCTTCTGAACATCCCAGACACCTTAGTCAAACGCTCACTGGTTTGGATTAAAACATAAATTAAATTTATTAACTGCAAAAAGATCAAAGTAGATTACCTAGTAAACAAATGCAAACTAAGCTTAATATACTAGGTAGATTAGATATAAATTAGCAAATTCTCATTCTGAGTGATTAAACAAGTTGGCAACATGTGCTTTAAGAATCAGCCTTTACTTTGCAGCTTGGGTTTCCCAGGTTTTCATAAACAGCTTCATGACAAATACTGCAGAAGTGACAGAGTCCTGTGGCTGTTTTCCTGCTTATGAATTCTTACCAACTAATGTGAATGGAGCAGTGTTCTTTAATCTCATCTGGCAGTTCACCTGTCGTCCCATTTTCCTTTTTGAACTTCTCTGGCAAGCTACCAGTTGAGCAATTCGCGCAGTCTCAGCGGAAGCAACAGCGTGGCAAGTGATCTGCTCAAGGGGGGAGAAAATGGGCATAGGGAAATAATCAGGTCCAAACTTCTCTGTACTCCGTGAAAGAAGTTACACAATATTTCTTATATTTACTTAAATTCTATTATCTTTAAATAGTAGAAGTTCAACATTTATAGAAAGACTACAGTGAGCTTAGGGTTAGCTCTAACCTAACCCTAACCCTGCCTCTCCTTCCATGATCTGGCTTAGGAACTCTGACAAACTAGCAAACCACTGCTGGGAGACCCCACAGTCAGGCTGTGGCAGACAGAACTTAGAGACTTTCCAGCACGGGGTTCTACACTATAGGATAGCCTAACGAAGGAGTCGAGGCCCTGGTCTACACTGGCGGGGTGGGGGAACTTCACCTAAGATCGCAACTTCATCTACAAGAATAGCATAGCTGAAGTCAATGTATTTAGATCAATTTACCGCGGCATCTTTATGGCACTGAATTGACCACTGCTGCTCCCCCATTGACTCCGCCTGCACCTCTCGCAGCGGAGTACCTGAGTCGACAGGAGAGTGCTTGGAGATCAATTTATTGCATCTAGACTAGAGGTGATAAATCGACCCCCCGATAGAGCGATCGCTATCCAGCGGGTGGCATAGACATACCCTAATAAGATAAGTCCAACTAAACATTGACAAGTTTAAGACATGCAGCAAAGTTCTCTCTCTGCAAACAGAAACTAATGACTAGAATATGGAAAAGTACTGAAATGGTATCTCCTCCATGCAGACACATTATCCTACTAGTCTGTAGGACATCTACCCCAATTCAGTTATGTGAAAAGTAAAACCAAAAATTACCATCAAGACAGAAAATTGCTGTAGTCTTTTAGAAGTGTGTCTCTCTCTCAATCTCTCTCTGACACACACACACATTGTTTGAGAAATAGTGAGAAACTCATTCAGTAAATGAGGCTGCTGTTTTCCAACTGGGACTGTCATTTCAGTACTAATTACTTTAAAAGGCCCAGTTAACCACTGTCTCAGTTAAGGGTAACTGCATCTGTATTTCCCCTTCTGTGGTTCATCAAGCACACACCCTTGGTTTCTGGATCCTCAGCTGTCACTTCTCTTGGGTAGAGACCCATCTCTCTCCCAGCCTCGAGGGGGGGATCTTCCAGGTGCACAGTTTCCTTCCTAAACCGTGATATACCCAGCAAGCCAGATTGCCTAAAGAGGCGAGTAGCTGCACTTAGCCTCCTCTCCAAAGGCTTACGAACAGTGCAACTGCCAGCAGTTATCACATAGCTCTTTCTAAGCAAGCACATTGATTCTTAAGGTGAAAACATTCTGGAGAATACATTAAAAACAATCAGTGTTTCGATATGCAAGCTAAAAGCTTATCTGAGGTCACTCATCAAGTCTTATGGAGCCCCAGTAGGTCAAAGTCCTTCCCCTCCCCACCCCAGGACAGAAGGTCCTGTCCATTTGCTGGATCATAAAGAAGGTCCTGAATCAGTTTAAACTTAGGTTATTTACCCACAAGTCCTCTCTTTGTCTGCTGGTGTCTGGAAAATCCAGTCAGAACCAGCATATGTGAACTTCTCTAGGTGGTGGCATCCCACTGAAAGTGTTACAACCTAAGTGAATTTGCCTAATGATATCCCACTGTTCTTAGTTTCTGGACAGCTGTGGTCTTCCTCCCCCATACAGTCCCTGACCCACAAAGCTAAGCTTAATAAAGTAAGATATCCTGAAGATATTGCAGGAAATTGCCATATTTGTCACAACCACCATATTATCTAAACACACTCAGAACAAGATTAAGCCATATGGTAAAAGATTATGACACTGTTGCTCCCACTATTGCTATTACTTGTGGGAAACACTGTTTCTAGACCAAGAGTGTGAGATCTCCCTAAAACCATCAGTGCAAAGCTAGGGACTGGCAAGCCTTACAATGAATTCCAAAGCCAGTTTAACAACGTGATAAAAGCCACCAACTATATAATTGGTTAAAATTCCCATGCCGTTGTTATGAAGCTTTTCTTACCTCACCCATTTTATTCACTTCTATTTTAACAACTCCTGGAACACTCTTCAGGTATTCTTCCAATGTAGAGTGTCCTAGCTGTTTGAAAGGGATCCAGTCCCCAGTCAAGGATTTGTACTCCCCCTGCAGTCGTGGCAAGGGTATTCCATTTTTACTGGACTGGAGAACAGCTCGAAGCATCTTTGCAACTAGGTCAGATTCTGGCATCTTTATCTGTAATCAAAAGTAAGCATTGACATAATGAACACTTCACAGATTCTTGCTCTCCTTGCCCACCGATTCACATATTTTGTATGCTAACATGAGTGAAGAAAAATGACCAGTGCTGGAAACCCTGATTTCAGAGACTAAAAACATATGTAAAATGACTAAACAGAAGCAAAACCAAACACTGGCATGTTGTGGCTTCCACATAACAGACTGGCGAAAGAACAGCCCTGCAAAATAAACAAATACAAAATGGATTTGTTTAGACTATACAACAAGAATGTATGAACAACACTGGTGGATCAGCAAATACCAATAAAACCGTACATTATTATGGCTTTTTTTATGTCATACATTTTGGAAAAATAATATTTTGGAGAACAAAATGTTTTAAAAGTATATTGTAATATTTTGTATGATTCCCACACAAAATTATGTTAAAATTGAGTTATGTTTGAAAACTGATATCAGTAATTTAAGGTAAAATACATGACAGGAGTAATCCAAAACCAAGCATTTATAAAACACAAGAAATTCAGAACTAAGGATAAATAAAAAAAATTCAGACATGTTAGGATATGGAAATGCACAGTTGGGGCACCATGGCAACCTTCTCTCCATTCTGTATTGACCACATACAATAACCATAGGATTATGATGAAGGCATTATTGCGTTTGGGATCCCAATTTGGATTAATCTAATGTCTCTTTAAAAATAAGTCTCTTTCTTTCCCCCGCGCCTGTGTCATTACAGTGCAAGGTTAAGTGCGGAAAGACACAGTTAAGGTTGTTCCAGTGCCCTATCAGTCATCAACATAAATCTGCCCCATTCATGCCATTTGAAGCTGCTGAGCAGCTTTGTGTTGATTATGAAGGCATCATATAAAGCCAATTATCAGACCGCACTCCAAAGATAAAAGGGGGCATCGAAGTAATGCTTCTCTTCTTCTCTGACACAGTCTCCGGAAACACAAGCACCCAAACAGTACAGACACCAATGCCAGGCAGTGACTGCTGACAGGCAGCAGAGCACAGTGCAACACAAGTGTTGACCCACTAAGAACACCAATACTAAGGCAGGGCCTCGAAGGGCTGCCGAAATAACTCACGCCTCAACAGGTGTATAGCTAAAAGATGCTGAAGTACCAAGAACATGGAATGGAAGCAGACACCAAAGCACAAGACAGATGCAGCTGAGCATCAAACAAGCCACGTCTCAAGAAAAGGTATACTAAATGGTGTAAACATAATGGAAAGGAAGAGACTTATTAAAAAAGGATCCGCAACGGCTTTGAAGCAATTGAAAGAGAAGAGCCAGAGCAAAGACTGGCAGAGGCACAGCTTCTGCAGAACTTCTTTGCTGTACATCAGGGATCGCTAACCTTTCAGAAGTGATGTGCCAAGTCTTCATTTATTCACTCGAATTTAAGGTTTCGCGTGCCAGTCATACATTTTAATGTTTTTAGAAGGTCTCTTTCCATAAGTTTATAATATAAAACTAAACTATTGTTGTATATAAAGTAAATAAGGGTTTTAAAACATTTAAGAAGCTTGATTTAAAATTAAAATGCAGAGCCTCCCAGACCAGTGGCCAGGACCTGGGCAGTGTGAGTGCCACTGAAAATCAGCATGCCCCCCTTACCACGCTGCTGGCGGCCTGGCTGGAGCCAGACACGCTGCACCGCTCTCCTGGAGGAGTGTGCAGTCCTTCCCCCCCACCCCAGTGCTGCCCGCAGGGTAGTGTGGCAGGGGGGGGGGGGGGAGGCAGGGGAGGGGCCAGGAGCAGCCTCCCCTGCTGGCAGAAATTATGAAACTCAGATTTGCTTGACATTCTCATACAATTCATTCTGTACCCGATAACAGCTGTAATTTTGAGGAGGACACCATAATATTTACACATACATTTGTGCTCATTTTAAGAATGGAGCCGCAATAGCACCTCAAAAAAATAATACTTGTCATCATTCTGTAGTTCCTGCTCATGTCACTCAAGTATTTTTCCAAAATCATTGTACCATGTAAAACAGATCTGTTAATCCTTCAGCTTTTGTAGTGACTGTTTGCGCTTCTAGGAGACGCCAATTTCATAGCACTGTAAGGAGTCCCTAGGTAACAGCAGTCTCCCTTCTTCTTCCTCTAGCACCTGTGCTGCTCTGCAGTTATTACTGGACTCGTTAGCGGGGCTTCGCTTCAGGATAAAAGGCAGGTGTAAAAAGAAGGGAAGCGAGAGAGAAAGTGGCTGTTGGGAAGTGGGAGCTTTTATCGTCACGTGTCTGCTAGTCAGAACAGGGGTGAGCGAGCGGTTCGGCCCGCACCGGGTGGTGAACTGTACGCAGGGCCGCGAACGCAGGACCGGGATGGGGGCGGGGGTGCGGGAGAAAATGCGGGTGTAGAAGGTGAACAGGGCGCCCCGGCTAGAGACCGGCCCGCAGTCACACCGCGCTCTCCCGAGCGCCACTCCCGGGTCTCTCTCAGCCGCGCTGCGCGGGGCGCGCGAGCGGCCGGGGCTCGAGGGGAAGATCGCTGGCCGAGCCGGCTGGGGGGAGGGGGGGGGACTCACCCGCCCGGCCCGGCCCCGCCGCGGGGCTCGTCGCTCCTCGCGCCTCCGGCGCGCCGCCGGGCCCCCGCCCTTTTAACAGCGCCCCCGCCCCGCGGCGCGCATGCGCCGCCTGGCCCCGCCCCCCCGGGCCGGAACGGAAAGCGAAAGGAGCCGCGGGCCCCCCTGGAGCGCCGCCCCCCCCCCCACGGGACACGGCCCGGGCTCCCCCCCCA
>ML677392.1:11614560-11631957 GCA_007922305.1 Dermatemys mawii | reverse complement strand
GTGGAGTCCGGCGAACTCGCACCCGTCTCGGGTGGGACCGGGGTCCGGTCCGTGCGGCGCCGGGCTGGATCCGATCGGATTCACCGGAGAAAGGCCCGCGAGCGCCCCCCGGCCGGTTTCTCGGGTGAAAGTACTAGCGGGAGCGCTCCCCTTCGCGGAGCTCGCACGAGCAGGTTCTTCCCGTCTGGAAACACCGGCACCATCTCCCGACCCGGCCGTGTCCCACCCTGCTCTTAAAGAAACACCTCCCACTAACCCCAGCGCAGACACTGCAAGTAAAACCAGCCTCAGCCCTTCGGCCTTTCCAACGTCGGTCTTGAAGTGTAGACGCTCGAACTAGACCTAGATCTGCTCTTACCAGCGCTATCTGCCTTCCTAATCCCATTCAGCAATCTCCTGCACAGACAGAAGAGTGCTCAGCCACTACGAAACATAAACGTGACAAAACATGACCCTTATTACCTCCTTTCCAGAGTCCCTGCTTTCCAGGAGCCAGCCAGTCCCCCAGTCTATTGCGTCCTGCACTCTTTGTTCCTGGCATTTGACTATATTAAAACACTTATTCAAATCAGTTCATTTTACCAAACAATCCGGATTGCTTTGTATCACTGACCTTTCCTTCCCTTTATTTCCCACTTCATCAATTTGAGTGTCATTGGAAACTTGAGCAACGATTTCATATTTTCTTCTCCACTCATTAATAAAAATAAAAATCCTGAAAGCTAGCAACACTATTTTATGCATACTTGAAATATATTGACAATATATTATGATAGTTCCTCCTTCGTAAAAAAGACAGGTTTAACCTCCCAGTAGAAAACAGCTCTGTCACTTTTAAAACTTTGGCCACGTCTACACCACCTGCCGGATCAGCGGGTAGTGATCGATCTATCACGTCTAGTGTAGACGTGATAAATTGATCGCTGAGCACTCTCGCTGTTAACTCCAGAACTCCACCACCACAAGAGGTGGAAGCGGAGTCAACGGGGGAGTGAAACTGCAGCAGCGGTCGACTTGCTGCCGTGAAGACTCCGAGGTTAAGTCAACCAAAGATACATTGACTTCAGCTATGCTATTCGTGTAGCTGAAGTTGCGTATCTTAGGTCGACCTTCCCATCCCCTGCAGTGTAGACCTGGCCTTTGTCTTGACTTGAGGGACAAGCTTTTAATGTTCTCATGTGGTGAACGTTGCGTTGTGAGGATAGTTATTGCAATGCAATGTCATGACACGAGTTATTGTATAACTTCACCAGGTTGCAAGCAGGAAGTATAAAAGATGTTTATTTTAAAGGGACTTCTCACCTCCTGTAAGACCTTGCTGCAGAATGTAGAACAGATTAGTGAGATTAGACTGTTGTGGATGTTCAGGGAGGGTAGTGTACACATAGGGTTTAAAAGTGCATTTTCACTGTTAAAAATAATAACTTTAATCAATATGGTAAATAGAGAAGTGAAACACACCCCTTCTAGCTGTCTAGCTGTCCATCTATCTATCCATCCCCCTACACCAGGGTGGGAAAACTTTTCGGCCCGAGGGCCACATCGGATTTGCAAAATTTTATCGAGGGCCGCATAGGGAAGGTCCCGCCCCCAATCCAGCCCCTTTCCACTTCCCGCCCCCTGAGAATCTCTGACTCATCCAACCCCCGCACCTTGTCCCCTGACTGCCCCTTCCACAGACCCCTAACAACCCCCCAGGACCCCACTCCCCACCCAATTCCCCTGCTCCCTGTATCCACCTTCCCACCCTCAACCACCCCAGAATCCCACCCCAACCAACCCACCCTACTCCCTGACTGCCCCCTCCAAAGCCCCGACCACCACCCTGGAACCCCCCCATTCCTCCTTACCATAGCTGCTGTGAGGGGGGGAGCATGCAGCCCTGGCCCCCCAGAGCTCTACCCGCGCAGGGTGGCTCCAGGGGAGAGGGAGAGTGCACAGCCCCGGCCCCCAGAGCGCTGCCCCTGCGGCGCGGCTCCGGGGGAGGGGGCAAGCGCTGCCCCTGAGGCGCAACTCGGGAGGGGGCACAGCCTCCCGCCGTGGGCTGGATGGGACGGTCTCGCGGGCCGGATGTGGCCCGTGGGCCGTAGTTTGCCCACCCCTGCCCTACTCCCTCGCTATCTATCCCCATCACCCTCTTTACCTGTCTATTTAGCTATCCATCCATCCATCTATCCCCTTACACTGGGATGGGCAAACTTTTGGGCCTGAGGGCCACATCAGGTTTCTGAAATTGTATGGAGGGCTGGTTAGGGGAGGCTGCGTCTCCACAAACAGCTAGGCATGGCCTGGCCCCCACCTCCTATCTGGACCCCCCTCCCTGCTTCTCGCCCCCTGACAGCTCCTCCAGCACTCCTGCCCCATCCATGGCCCCCTACTCTGTCCCCTGACTGCCCCTGGAACCCCACCCGAGTGCCCCCTGCCACCCCATCCAACCCCCATTCTCCTTAACTGCCCCCTGTTGTTCCCCCCCCCCCACCCACAGGTACCCTCCTTCCCTGAGAACAGCCTAGCAGGAAGCAGTGGTTACCCAGTTCCCTCTCCCCATCCCCCTCCCCACTGGACCCTCCACCCATGCCTGTCACCTAGGGGGGAGGAGCAGCTGCCCCCACCCCCCATTAGGGCCTTGTAACAGGGCCCGCTGGCTGCCCAAATAAGGCTCTGAGAGGCTTCAGCTGGGCAGCACCTCTGTCTTTATTTACCCAGCCGTGCCCACCCCCCATGTTCAGCCATATACAGACTCATCAGCTGGCTTGGTTCCCTTTGCTACCAGCCAAGAGACCAACCTGACTCTGGCCATTCCCCCCACCTTCTGGCTCCTTCTAGCCTTTATAGCCCTTAAGCCAGCAGGCACAGCCAATCCACAGGCCAGCCCCAACCCATCTCCCCTGATTGGGGCTGCCTGAGCAGGGGCTAATTAGGTGCCTCTGCAGCAGCACCCTGCTACAGGCCTCCTCCTGCCTCTTGCTACCACAGAGGAGGACCCTGCTCCTGCTGACCCTGAGGTTCCTCCTTTGCCACCCCCTCTGCCTGTCCTGCGGCTGATCCTTCGGCCACCGCCGGGCTGGACTCGGACACTGCCATGGCCCCCCCAGCCCCCTTTCCACCAGTGTAAAGAGCCAGGGGAACAAGAAAGGCAAAAGCCGCACCGGAAAACAAAACCTCCCACGAGCAGGGCCACCCTCCTTGCCACAGACCGGACAACTTTCACGGCCCTTCCTTCCCCTGCCACTCCCTCCGCCAGCTCCGGGGGCTCCATTCCAGGCCGCCTGACCGTGTGCCCCAGTGGCTGCCCCCCCTCCACGCGCCACCACACCACCTGTCCCAACCGCCACCTCCAGTATGATCCCTGGCACCCAGGGTCCCTTCCCCTCGCTGACCAGGAGGCACAGAGGCTGCTGGTTCCTGGTGCATGCCTTGCCCCACATCAAAACGTACATGAGGGTGGTGGAGCCCATGGCCATCGTGGCAGCCTCCAAATGTGTGGGAAGATCGTGTTCTTCCTAGCGTCGGAGGCCGCTGTGCAGGAGGTGGTGGAGAAGGGCCTGGCGGTGGGGGGGGGGGCATGCTCATCCTCCTAGAAGCTCTGTAGGACCTAAGCATACGGGTGGGGTTGACCTCCAGCCCTTCCTCCCAACACTGGCCTGTTGCCTGCCCTCTCCTCCCGGGGGAGCCCATTTCTGTGATCAGCCCTCCCCTGCTGGACTGTAAGGACCTCGCCTTCCGTCACATCCAATCCATCCGCTGGCAGCGCCACCGATCACCGCTCACTCCTCAGCTACATTCCTGGCCTACGTCCCCATCAGGAGATCCGCAGAGCGGCAACGTGGTCCTCCATTCACCCGTGTCTGATGCACTATGTGATCACACAACAGGCCAGAGACGATGCAGCCTTTGGATAAGCCTAACCCTACCACTACCCCACCTGTCTGTGGACACCTGCAAGGGGGGAGTGGCACGCAACAGGCATGAGGATGTGGGGGACGAGGAGGAGGAAGGGGTTGAGGAGAGCACACAGCAGGCAAGCGGAGACACCGTTTTCCCCCCACAGCCAGGATCTTTTAATCACCCTGGAGCCAATCCCCTCCCAAGGCGGGATCCCCGACGGCGAAGCTGGAGAAGGCAGCTCTGGTGAGTGTCGCTTTGTAAATATAATACAGGGTTTAAAAGCAAGCGCGTTTAATGATTACTTTGGCCTGAGGACTTGTCATGCATTCGTGGCCAGCACAGTTACTGGAGAAGTCTGGTCCTGGCCTTTGCTGGCAGTCAAGCACCCTCCATTCGTTCTCTCTCTGTGTCATCATTCACGGTCATCTCGTTGCAATAGGGAAATTTTATTAAGGGGACATTCAGAGGTGGCCGTTCCTCCTGGCCTGTTTGCCTGTGGTTGAAAAGAAATCCTCCCCGCAGGTAGCCACACAGTGAGGGGACGGGGGTGAAGCTATCGTCCCAGAGAATTGGATGCGGGGGAGTTAGCTGGGTTTCTGCTGCACATTAACCTGAAAACAGCAGCCCCTTCTTTTAAATGGCCAGCTCAACAAAGCTTTGCTTTCCTTGTTATGGGAAAGGAGGGCACTGCTTTTGGAACCCATTCCCACATGGTATGAAGGAGCCGAAAGACTCTGGCTTCCCAGGGCTGCCTGCATGCCAAATGCTGGTGCTCTGCATGTGTGATCTCTCAACACCAAACCCAAAGCAAAATGAGACCTTGTACCGACAGCACATGTCAGTAGTTCGGTTCACCGGGAGTGAGTAGTTCCCAGACTTTCCATAAAGGCATTTCCCGGTGGGTCACAGTAGCTTAGGGCTGTCATTCGGCCTGAGGCTGGAAAACATCCCCACGTGCCTGACCAGATTGGGCTCCACCATGTAGGCCCTCTCCCCCTTGGTGGGCAGCAGCGAGTAGAGGGCCGTGTCCTTGGCAAAGCCTGGGCGGCAGTGCAGCTCCTGAAGGTAGCGTAAGACACGGCGGGCAGAAGGGGCGGAGTACAGCATGGCAGGCATGCAGCACTCGGTGACCGGCACCACGTTGTAGAGCGCGGGGGCCAGCCGACGCAGCTCCAGCAGATAGTGGCGCCCCACCAGCTCTGCTAGCGCCATGCTGTACAAGGCGAAGAACAGGACAAGGGGCCAGGTAAGGCTTGGACGGCCGGACACCCAGGAGTACACGAAGCTCAGCAGTGGGCCCAGAAACATGCCCAGGCCGAACCACTCCAGGATCCTCATGGGCTCTGGGTTGATATAGCGCTGCAGCCGCTCAGGATGGTACAGCTTCAGGTAGAGGGCGTCTTTGAGGTGTGGCTTGGAGAACCGGGCCAGCAGCAGGTGCTGCAGGACCGGGAATATCTCCTCTTCAGGAACAGCATCATCTTCCACCACGAGGACGTACTCTGGACTGTAGGCCAACAGCGACTGCTCCAGGCAGAAGGCATAGTCCCTCTTCTCCTTCTCAAACAGGTTCACGGAGGCATCGGGGTCCTCCCGGTTTTTGTGGCGGCTGACCATTGCAAAGAAGGTACCCAACAGCCTGGCGTCCTGGTGGCTGCCCGGCTCCTGCTCCACGTTACAGACAAAGAGCTGGTAGCTCCGGCAACGAGGGCCACAATGCCGGAGGAGGCGGTGGAAGCGGGAAGCCACCTGCAGGACGTAGTGGAATTCATTCCGCCTCTGTACGGTGACGATGGTGATGAGCAGCCATGGTTTGAGGGCCTTGTCGCCTGAGATCGCCGAGGAGTTAGGAGTCTGCAGGTCCTCGAAGTAACGGAGGGCGGCCTGGCCATCCTCCTGGTTCTGCCTCAGGAACTCCTGGCTCATGGGGTTCAGATGCCAGCGGCGTAAGTAAAAATAGGAGTGAAGAAGCTGGTGGCAAATCAAAGGAGCCACCACACCAAATGTCACCACGGTTAAGGTAAGGAGCTGAGTAACGGGCCTGGAGAAATGGCACCACCTCCCATATAGCCGCAGTCCTCGGAGGAGCATGGCGGCTGGATACAGGGTGTGCCCCGCCTTTGCTCATGCCCCAATTCATTCACTCCTCTGCTTCAGCTTGGAGTAGCGAGCCATCAGTGGTGCAACAGGAGTGAGGCCCAATCAATGAAGCCAACCTACAGGGAAAGAAGGAAACATTAAAAAATAGGCACAAATCCACCAGTATCAAAGGAAGAACTTCCAGAGCTAACAATGATGAGCTCATGGGGCAATGAATGCCATGCCACAAAGGCAGCAGTGGGAAAAGGTTCCTGGGCATTATGCTCAATGGGTCCCATACTGGGACAGAATAAGAAATAATAGCATGACTTAGAAAGGAATCCAAGGGTCCATCCTGAGTCACTGAGCTCACTGGGACTACTACATCACACACAATGGCTAGAGAGTCCCATGAGGTTGCTGGTGACTCGGATCTTGTTAGTAGCGTTATTATCATAGAAGAGATTGGGACCCTGCTGTATTGGGTGTCGTACATGCACCTGGGTCTGCCTCAAAGAGCTTGCAATCTAAGTAGATGACTCGGACTCGGTGTAAGACTGCAGTCTTAACCCTGTTGTCTAGATGAGGAACTGAGGCACAGAGAAATTACGTGACTTGGTCAAGGTCACACAGTGAGCGTGTGGCAGAGACAAGATCTAAACCCAGAGTCCCAACCCAGTGCCATCCTTCCGGCCAGATAGAGACATGTACTTCTCTTCTGTAGCTCGCGATTTCCAAGTTTATTCTTTGCTTCTCTGCGGTGCTGTGAGACTTAGTACATTTGTGAAGTATGACGGCAGTAAATGAATGTCTGAATCAGGCTCAGGCACATGACCACGAATTCCCTCCTCTCCTTCTATTAAGTAGAGCAATTCTGATCCTCTGCTCCCAGGTTGCTCCCTCTTTCTGGACCACATTAAAGAGGCAGATCAAGTCTCTCAAGCTACGTCTACATTACAGACCTTATAGCCACACAGCTCTACCGCTGCAGCTGCGCCAGTGGAAGATCACCGGCGGGAGAGAGTTCTCCCATTGGCATAATTAAACCACCTCAATGAGCGGTGGCAGCTATGTCAGCAGAAGAGCATCCCCCGCCGATATAGTGCTATGCACACCGACACTTTTGTTGGTGAAACTTATGTTGGTCAGGTGGTGTTTACTCATATTCAGAACTAAGAGCTAATTAAACGTTCGAATTCAAAGCTAAACCAATCAACCCCCACTAACTTCCAAAAAATTAATATTTGCCATGCCCACCTACTCCGCCCCACTCTTCTGGACTGCCACTAGCCCACCCTAACCGTCTCAATGCACCTAGTTTACATAGTTAGTGTAACCTTTGGGTGGGCTATAGTTCACTTCATTGCCCTTCTCCAGTGCTTAAAAATACCCAAATCCCATAGAAAAGTAGCTGGAGACCGAGTCTCTAACGATTTTCAGCAAGGATTGCACGGGGTCAACCTCCCCACATTCAAGTACCAAAAGGAACTAAAGAAATGAATTTAAATAAATAACTTCATAAATTCTTATGATAAACAAATAATCTAATTTTTACAGCATAACATGCCTATTTTATAATCCACAGACATTACTTACCTTCATTTATACATAAACATAAATAAAGAAAAATTAAAATCTGAACGGTTGAGTCCCCACAGAAAAACAGTAAGAAGAAACTGAAAGTTCCCAAAAGCTTCGGTTTAGTTCACCTAAATCTCAGAATCAGAGGGGTAGCCGTGTTAGTCTGGAATTGCGGAAGTGACAAGGAGTCCTGTGGCACCTTAAAGACTAACTAAAATTTTAGAGCATAAGCTTTCCCCACCTCGTCGGATGCAAGCAGTGGAAGCTCTAAAACTTTAGTTAGTCTTTAAGGTGCCACAGGACTCTTTGTCACTAAATCTCAGAGTTTTTGATCACCAAATCTATACAGTCTGCTGAGTGTAAAACAACATCTTGCCGCCTCTTGCTTGTAGGAATCTTCAGCTGGAATCCAGGCAGAGTCTTCCTCTGCTGAAATCACCAGTAGCCAGTCAGCAAACTGATTTAACCTACCACTCAGTTAAAGAAAATCCTGTTACAAGAAAATACAAAACTGAGACTAGCAAAACAGAAATGACTCTTTCCCCATTGCTACATTTAAAGAAATGCTGGTGAATCCACTAGTTGAGACAATTTAACTAGAACAGTTTGGCTAAAATCAAAACAACATTCAAACGGTACAATTAAAATAGAAGTTGTTGTTTCTCCTGGCCTGGAAAGTTGTGTAGTGGCTCCATCTACTGACTTCCTGTTCACATAGCAGGAGTAGAAGGATCACCAAGATATAAACAGGTGAAGGAGGAGGGGAATCACCACAATTTGTGGGACTGGAGCGCAGCCAGATGGGAGAAGAGAGGCTGCTTCCTGGGTGTTTAGAGGTGTGTGTGGAGGGGGACTCAAGTCAAGAGGGCCAAGAGAACTAAACCAGCCCCATCATATCTATAATGGCATGTCAAAGGCTACCAGGCCCTTTAAGGAAAGTCAGCCTTACTTGTTACTTAGCAGTTACCTTCCTCCCACCCCCAGCAGATCCTGATCTCATGGCTTAATTATCAGTAGTAACCCCAGCTGGGAAAGGGTCAGGGAGGACTATGTAGAGAAAGAACTTTGTCAGAAAGGGGAAATCTAGGAGAGAGGAGCAATGGAAGTGCCAGCTCTCTGGGAAGAGCCTGGTGAAGGCAGGGTAGAGAGAACCACAGGGAGAAGGTTAAACTCCTGTGGAGGGCCTTGGAAATAGTCTCTAAGAAGCAGGAAGGTCCCTGGTAGAAGTTGCCAGAGTCCCCAGGAAGGGGAGAGAGTGGGGAAAAAAGCCTGAGGGGTGGTGCTGAATCAAAGGAGCAAAGAAGTAACTCTGTAACCTGCATATGGTCACCACAACAGAGGGATTCCTCACTTTCCACTATGTGCTCATGTAAAACAAAACCACAATCTAGTACCATTAAATGGCACCTTGGCTAATCCCACTCTGCCACCCTACCATCTGTTCATTGGAAAAGCTATTCTTCCATTCCCCTCCTGCGACCATAACAAAACCTGTTCTCCAAAGTTATTGCTTTAGAGCTCCACCTAAAAGTGTCCACACTTCCTGATGAGCTCTCTTTGTGAACCATATTGGTGCTCTTAGTTAAATAAAATTTCTGATATCTGACAATAATTTAAACAGTTATTTCTTTAAGAAACACACCCTTATAAGAGATGTTGTATTGAAAACTACTTTCCGGGTCACAAAAAAGAAAATGGAAAGATGAAATAGGATTAGCTATACGAGCGCAGAAGGATTCTATACTTAAGTTTGTACGTCATGAAAACAACGTTGATCAAGATCATCAAGTAACTGCTGAAGAAAAATTTTATGCAGACACTCAAAAAATGCAGCAACACACAGAACAATCATTTGAAACAGATCCAGACACAAAACAAAAAATTGCAACAGTTGAAACTGTATTAGCATGGATATAGATGACATTGGCACCTGGCCGCAATCCTTAAACAATGAATTCTGTGCCATTATACTTGAAAAAGACCCTGTGAGAATAAAAGGTCTTGAATATCCTAAAGACATTAGAGGTAGAAATTCACAGAAAACAATTACGACAAAAAACTTTCTAATGGTGAAATTGTCAACAGATGGTGGCTTGTGTACTCTAAATGCAAGGATGCTGTATTTTGTTTCCCATGCAAGATTTTCAGTAGTTGCAATTTTAAGATAGCAATGGGTATTAATGATTGGAAAAATCTTAGTCACATATTACCGCAACATGAAAAAGGCACAAAATCACCCTGAAAGTATGCGCAAATTTGTGAGCTGAGTGTAAGGTTAAAAAAAAATCAGACAACTCTTGATGCCCAAAATCAAAGATTGCTGGAGTCAGAGAAGCAGCATTGGCGTCGTGTTCTTGAATGTCTATTATTTATTACTGAATATCTATCAACAAACAATCTTGCTTTTAGAGAAAGCGCTGAGAAATTATTCCAGCCCCCAAATGGCAATTTTTTGGGCCTTGTACAACAGCTGGGAAAATTTGACACAGTGATGAGTGAACATCTCCGAAGAGTAACTGAAAATGAAATACATGACCACTATGTGGGACCAAGAATTCAAAATGAACTGATCATGCTAATGAGTGATAAAGTGAGAGACAAAATTGTTTCATTGGTTACTTTGGCAAAATACTTTGCTGTAATTCTAGATTGCACTCTGGACATAAGTCATCAAGAACAGATGTCGTTTGTAGTGAGATTTGTCGACATTAGTGATTCAGCACAGGTTACAGTTAATGTATCATTTATCACATTTTTAGAAGTAGAGGACACTACAGCTTTTGGACTTCTTCAAGCTCTCCTTCATGAACTAAAACAAATGGGATCATCCATTAGAGAACAAGGCTATGATAATGGTGCTAATATGAGAGGATGAATTTCTGGTGTGCAAGCTAGATTGCTGGCAGAAAATCCAGGAGCCTTTTGTGTTCCGTGTGCATGCCTCAGCCTTAATTTGATTTTGGGTGATATGGCCAAGTCTGCTGTAGAAGCTATATCTTTTTTTGGTTTGCTGCAACGTATTTATGTGCTCTTATCAGCTTCCACTCGACAATGGCAAATATTCAAAGCACGTGTCAATAGTATTACCGTTAAGCCTCTATCTGAGACATGCTGGGAAAGCAGAGTAGAAAGTGCGAAACATTGAGATATCAATCTGAGGAAGTTTATGAAGCACTGGTTGCTATTTCGGAAGAAGCCAGAGATCCAAAAGCTGAAAGTGAAGCACAGTCATTGGCCTCTGAAATATCCAGTTTCAAGTTTCTAACATCTGCCATAATGTGGTAGGACATTCTTGTTAAAATCTCAAGTGTAAGCAAAATAATGCAGAGTCCAATGATGCAGCTTGATTCAACACTTACCTTACTAAACAACACGAGACTTTTTAGTGAATACAGAGAAAATGGATTCAAAGAGCACAGGTTACAGCAAGACAGCTCGCACAGGCACTCGGTGTAGAACCAAAATATCCATGTCCGAATGGGACACGAGTTTCAAGGAAAACACGGCAAGTGGAATATGAAGGAGCAGATGAGCCCATAGACGATCCAGAAAATAAATTTGAGGTTGAATCTTTTAATGTTGTGATGGATAAAGCGATATCTGTCGTTGTGAAAGGTTTCATACATTACGAGGACACCAGGAGCAGTTTGGATTTTTGTATGACATAACTAAATTCAGTGAAATAGGAAAACAAAAGCAGCTAATGACAAAGTACAAGAACCTAGAGAGCCTCTTGAAGCACAGCGATAGTTTTGATTTAAATGGACTTGAACTGGACTCAGAGTTGAACATTGTCATCAATGTTGCCACATGCAAAGTCAGGGATGGACATTGTTCAGTTTATTCATACCAGCAAACTTGTTGACATATATCCTAATGTGTACATTGTCACTCGTATTCTACTGACAATTCCCGTAACAGTAGCATCAGGGGAATGGAGTTTATCAAAACTAAAGCTCATTAAAAACTCTCTCTGCTCTACAATGAGTCAGGAAAACTTGACTGGTCTTTGTATTCTTGCAGTCGAACAAAGACATCATTTTGTCTTTGTCATATGGTGACATTATTACTGATTTTGCAGCCAAAAAAGCCAGAAAGATTGCTTTTAATTAAAAACAAATCCCTCTTTCAAAACCTCTTCACATAAATTTCCAGTAAAACGTTAACAAAATTTAAAAAATTATATTATTTGTGTTAAGGGTTAGAAGTATTCAGCTAGGCAAAAGCTTTTTGCTTCTGTCAGGTTATTGTATTTTGCTAGTATCTCTTTTCTCTGACCTTGCTTTTAAACTCTATGTTCTATTCTCACACAGATTACTGATTTTTGGCCTGTGCCTTTATCTTAAGTTACTTCTGTAATTGCTTAAAGAATGTGCTGTATTCACACTCTGTTAGAACATTGTAGCTGTTAAGAATTGCTATTCGTTGAATGATGAATTGTTTTAAGACAGATGCTGACCCAGAGGTCATGGACCCTTGGTTTATGTAACTGCTTGCCAGTACGCATGCCTCTGGGATATACTTTGCTTTTCACCCCTCACCTCTACCTTATAAATCTCTGAAGGTGCCTTGAATAAACTGAACATCACATCACCCCTGCCTAGCCGGGATGAGCTGTAATGTGTCCGCTCTGATCAGAGCTGTTTGGGTTTATTATTTATGGTCTCTGACTGCTTGTGAGCTTTTTACCTTCAACTCCGCTCTATCTCGGGGTTTCAGGTAAGGGTGAGACGCGCATTTTGATTTTCCCCTAACATTTGCATCATTCTGTCAATAAATCCGAATTTTTTCTATAGTGCTACTTCTTTAGTGCTAGTCCACCAGCACTACAGTGTGCTTAATTAAGTTAAACTGTTTTTAATAAAGTGCATGTGGCAAGTTTTCCACTACTGTAACCTTCTGTTTGTGTTGCTAAGAGCAAGTCATGCATGGGGGCACCAGTTTAATAATCCTGCCTAGAGCACCATAAATCCTAAGGACGGCCATGATGGGATCTGTTGGGTGCTGAGCACTTGTGAAAAATCTGGTCATTTCATTTAGATGCCTAAGTGACAACTGAGCTGTTATAACAAATTAGGCCTTCATTGCAAATCTCTGCTTACAAATACAAGAACTCTCGGAGGCAGCAGCACTCTCTCATAGCTAGAGACTGCTCAGTGAAGTAGCCTGTGAACGAGTGCTATCGGCGGTCACACTGCTCTATCCCTCATCTTCCATTTCAACCAGTCTTGAAAATGGTTGTCATGCTGATGGAGACAACAAAACATGACTGGCCCCTGCTATAGTTAGCGACTGGCCAGGCTGGCTTAGGTGTTGAACTTATTTGGCTTCGTCTGCCACAGCGGGACAGTCTTTTTCCACACCAGTCAGAAAGGGCTGTGGTTTGTCCAGCCTGGCTTTGTTTCTTAGCCTAGACAAGTGCCTGGAGATTGAGAGAGAAGAATTAACCCTTGTTTACCTCTATTTGAACGTGCTTACTGCAAGAGAGTACTGAAAAAGGAAGGTGTAACCTGAGTCAAGCTGTTAAATAAGTGAGAGTGAAGGGGTGTGGTAGCCAGAGGTTACCTTTACAATTCACCCTGAGTAAATTATGCCATTCCAGGAGCAGCCCAACCCCCGAATGATGACCCCGTTGTAGTTCCTTCCCCATTGCTGCCTTTGCTTCAGGGGTGAAGTTAGTCTTTTGGCCAAAAAGCTCCTTCATGCTCGCTTAGCTCTGCTGATTAGCTACACATTGGAGGCACATCGAGCGACACATTGGAGGCACGCTTAGCTCTGCTTGCTTAGCTCGCTTAGCTCTGCTGATTAGCTACACATTGGAGGCAGTGGGGCTCTGACTCTCCATCCTGTAGGGGTGGGGCTCTGACTCCAGCTCTCGGTGCCCCATAATGCCCCACTTCAGTCAGTGTAAACGCAGCTGGTGAGGATGCATACTGCCAACAGAAGGAGCATAGTGTGGCCACGAAGAGCCGATTTAATTACTGCGGTGGCGGTAGGTTGACCTACCTTAAGTCAACTTAATGCTGTAGTGTAGACATGTCCTGAATAAAAAGAATACAAGGACTTTTCATTAGAGATGGGCTGGGAACTTCCCCAAGTCTGAAACGTGGGGGTTGATTTGGACTAATCTCTACTCTGAACATAAATACAGAATCAACTTTTTTTTTTTCAAATCACATACGGACGCCCTCCTCTCATTTGCTCTGCTCTACAGGAATTTCAGAGCTGTAGGCGACTTCCTCTCCCTGGTGTTATCATCATCATTTGTATTATGTAGCAACTAAAGGCCCTGCCTGAGATTGGAGCTCCCTTGTACTAGCACTGTACAGAAATATAGGAAGAGACAAGCCCTGCCTGAAGAGACAGAACCTGGCAGACAGAAGACAGGAGCTGTTCCTACCGCGCTGCACCACAGGCATTCAACACTCATTATTAGCCAAAGCTCTGCACTAGCCACATGCATGGCAGTCCAACTCCCCATTCCCCTGTCTTGAGGAGTTGGACTGGGGGGAGGTGCGAAACACAGGAGAATGGAGTCATCACTGCACCTTCCAAGAAATGCTGCACCTTTATTGCCTCTCCCTTATCTAAAAACAGCCTCAGGCACCTACTTCCTTGGAATCAAAGTCTGTTGCTGAAAAGTCTGAAAGTTTCCACCCAGGACAGATCAAGAGCACAATGAAAATGCAGCAGGTGTGAACCAGAGGATCCAGATTCCAACCAGCCTTCCCAGGAAAACATTAGTCACCTATTTTGAAGGACACCCTTGGAAATCTTAAACAGCACCAGATCATTTTCTCTGCACTCAACTCAGAAGGACTGAGAGTTCTGTGGGCAGTCTTCCCCTGAGTATGAAACAAGCTAGGTCCCACCCCCGCCACTCAGCAAGAAGCGACAGCAAACGTGATGCGAAAAAAGACAGTTGCATGCACACATGTATTTTACACATACCTCATTCGAGAGGCAGCAAAGCAGCAGGCCTGGCCTAACGGTAAAGGGGGATCAACTCGTTCCCCTGTCCTCCCAGCAAATGCTAGTTGAGGTGTTGAACCACTGTGCATTTAGGGCAGTTCAGAAGTTGTGCATGAAGCCATATTCCCAGTGACTTTAGAGAGAGTCATCCCCAGGAGTTCCGGTTACAAATAATCCCCCTGTTCCCCTCTCCACACACACTGTTATTAAGGATATACACTGTGTTTTACCATATAGTTATTGTGGCTGTCTTATGCAACAATTTTTAAACAACTCCTATTTCAGCCCTTGTTTTTCCCAGAGCTTCCTTCTCCTTCTGGAGGGTTGCCAGGAAACATGGTGTGATCACTTGGGATTAATGGCAGTTGCCTTGGTGATGCTAGTAAAAGAGGAGGATGTGTTAGCTGAGCTGATTCTTGCCCTCACCCCTTCCCAGTCTCTCCCAGGACAACAGTGCCACTGATGTTATTTAGACGCCAACAGGCAGAAAGCTCCTTGCAGGGATGTTGTGTAGGAAATTCGGACTACATTCACTCCGACTGACTGAGGGAATCATTCTGGGAAGCTGTCACTTGCTTCCTTACACTAGATCCTAAGTACATTTTCCCCCAGAAGCCTTGTTCTTCCAGCCCCTGACCACTATCCATTTCCCCTTCTTTACACCACTCCTGGCTATCAACCTTCTAGCAAGCACTAAACATCCATCTTGTCCCTGCAGAGGCTTCCACAGCTCCTCTTCCCCTCCCCAGTGGTCAGAATGCACTGCAGTTCATTTCCAGAACCACACTCCCTCTACAGATCTTAATTCAAGGAAAACAGCTCTTTGCAACCATTCAGTTTCTGCCTCCCCTTTTGCCCCCAATCTTCTGCTAATATCTTTCCTCCCTCTCCCCCCAGGAACTGTCCAGTTGGCAGGAGAAAAATGTAATGTTTTCGGACTGGATAGTGCCTTTCATCTGAGGATCTCAAAGGACCATTAATTTATTAAGCCGCCTGGCACCCCTGTATAAAAATAACAAAATTCAAACTCACCATAGCAGCAAAAGCCATGATGAAAAACAGCACAGATGCTGGGCTGGAAAATACTGTAAGAAGGAATTACCCATTTTCCCATCTGGTGTCTTGCCCAGCATGCAGAGAAGGAAAGATCTAGTAATCCTGAAAACCCGAGCCGTCGGCTTTATGTAAATCCTGGGTGTCTCCCCTTTCCTTTCCAATGTTCCCTGGAAGCACAATATTCCACGCTCCATGCTTCCTGCCTCTGTTATCCATTTTATCTTGTTGCTCACTTCTTGCCTGCAGTTTCCCTCCTCCTTATCTCTCTCAGGCCAGGAGGGTGGGATTAAACAAGCCACCTAAAACCAAACATGTGACCACATTCACCATATAGAGAGGAAAGAGGGAGAAAAAAGAGGTGGGACAGAATGAGAGGAAAAATAACTAGGACAAATTATGTTTTGTTAACATGTTAACAAAGCCAAGGACTGAGCTCCTGTTGCAGACAGACTCCCAGATTTCTGCTATTGTCCATTAACATTCCAGTAGGACTAAAGAAATATTAACCCTTCACTCTTAGAGATAGCTGCAATTCTCTGATTGAATTACCAGCCAGAACAGATTACCCCTCACTTGCCGTTTTCCTCCTCTAGACAGGATTTCATGTACACTGATCATTCTCTGGCTATGTTTAAAAGCTCCTTCCTCCACCCAATCCTTTCTGACATAACCCTGTTGCTCTTCTGTCATGCACCATGATACCACTATATTCTCCAGAATAAATGTCTTTCTTGATTTATGCAGTGTTGTTGTAGCTCTGTCTGTCCAAGGATATTAGAGAGACTGTGTGGATGAGGTAAAATCTTTATTGGCCCAACTTCCATTGGTGAGAGAGACAAGATGTAGGCCTTGCCTACACTACAGAGATTTATCAATGCAAGTTGCCCTGATGTACAGCTACCACTGTAATTAAACTGCTGGAGTGTGTGTGTGCGCACGCGCGTGCATGCACACACACTGGGTGATTGTGTGAGACAAGTGGGGGGGGGGGGAACGTGTGGGAGAGAGAGAGAACCAGTGTACGTGTTCGGGGAGCGTGAGGGTAGTGTAGACAAGGCCTTGGAGCAGTGGTTTTCAAACCACAGGTCATGACCCAGAACTGGGTCATGGAATGGTAGGGACTGGCTCGCGGCAGCTCTGGTCAGCACCACCAATTGGGCCATTAAAGGTCTTGTCATCAGTGCTGCCCGGCTAAGGCAGACTAGGGCCTGGCCACTTCCAGGGCACAGCACAGTCCACGGCACCAGGATGGGCAAAAAACCTGCCTCTGCACCCTGGCTGAACCTTTGACAAGGAGCTACCGGAGGTAAGTTCATGCCCCTGCCCCAGCCTTGAGCCCCTCCCAAACTTGGAGCCCCTTCCTGGACCCCAAACCCCTCCTCCCCAGCCCCACCCCTGAGCCTGCACCCCCAGCACAGAACCCTGACCCCCTCCTACACCTCAATCCCCCTCCAACAGTCCAGAGCTTCCCCCGCCAAACCCAGAGCCCCTCACTGCACCCCAAACCTTTCATTCCCAGCCCCACCCCACAGCCCCCACCTTAACCCACCGCCCCAGCCCTGAACCCTCCTACACCTCAAACCCCTCATCCCCAGCTCCACTGGGTCATGGGCATCAACAATTTTCTTCAACTGGGTCGCCAGAAAAAAATGTTTGAAAAGCACTGCCTTTGAGTTTCACAGCACTCTGGAAAATGGACACAGAGCTGGGGCGGCAGGTTTGTCTAATTTTTAGTGGTGCCCAGAATGGGTCCAAGTTGCACCCCCTCCTCCTGCCCCACACCTCCCTAAGAGTCTGGGAGGAAGTTTGGGTGCAAGAGGG